>BQNB010040894.1:1310-47101 GCA_026074375.1 Tanacetum coccineum | reverse complement strand
GCTGTTGGATCTACTTATGCAGATACTATGGCTGACATGAACATTCCTGCGAATGATGCTCCTGCTATCGCACCACCAACCAGAACGGATGATCAAATTTTGATGTCAAGCAAATGGGTGCCCATCGGCAAGAGTACTGCGTACTCGATGTACAGAAGTCTCAGACGAATCTTATCTTCTCGATCGTTGTGGCCTTACTGAAAAACACCAATTTCTTCAGGGCATTCATGGCATCCTCTACGATTCTTGCGATCTACATTCAGCAGTTTTGGGACACCATGTGTTTTAACTCATCTACTGGGTTGTATAGCTGTTAGTTGGATGAGAAATGGTTCAATCTTCACAAAGATCTTCTCAGAGATGCACTCGATATCACTCCAACTAATGATGGCAATCCTTTTGTGGCTCTACCTTCGAGTGATACAATTATCAAATATGTCAACACTTTGGGATACCCAAGTACACTAAAGAATGTGTCTGCAATGTCTGTTAATGCACTCTATCAACCATGGAGAGCCATCTTGTCTATGATCAACATGTGCCTCACAGGTAAAACTGCTGGATATGACAGACCAAAACATCCTGTACTTCAGATCCTTTGGGGTATCATTCATCGCTCCAACATTGACTATGTTGAAAGGATTTGGGATGAGTTTGTTCAATCCATACAAACCTTTCTCACTGATAGGAAGAATCTAACTACGGCTTCACGTGGAAAGAAGAAGACCGCTCATCTGCGTATTCCAAGCGTCAAGTTCACCAAACTAATCATCCATCACTTGAAAACCAAACACAACATACACCCAAGAACTGGTTCGGCTCTTCACTACTCACATGAGGAAAACGTTCTGAACACTCTCAGGTTTGTTAGAAAGGATGGCAGGAAAATATTTGGTATGCCGATACCTGATGCTCTTCTTACTGATACAATTAAAAGAGCACCATACTACAATGGATACCTGGAGCATGTCGCTGAGTATCAATGTTATCTGGATGAAGAACACGATAAGGTAGATGACAAGACACCCAAGCCCACTTCATCTCAACCACCTAAACCAATACCGACACCAACTGAACCCTCTAAGAAAGACCAAGGTAAAAAGCGTAAACTGGTCAAGGAGACATCTGATGCACCATCTCCTGCCAAACGATCTAAAGCAGGTAAGGTGACAAAGAAGCGCATGCCAAAGAGCCCTCTCAAGTTGGTTGATGAACCTAGTAATGAAGGTGTTCCGGTTAAGGAACCTGCCTATAATGAGGAAGAAGCAAACCTTTAACGGGCTCTAGAGCTAAGCCTTAAGGAACAAGGGAAACGAACTCAGGGACCAACTCGTCCGGTGGTAATTAGAGAACCTGACTCTGGGAGAATTCAACCGCTTTCAGATGTACAAGGAAAGGGAAAAGAGAAGGTCATTGATGAACAAGATGCTCACGATCTACTCACCCTTCAGACTCCAAAAAGGAAGAGCCTTGCAGATCAATTTATCTTTCAAAGGCGCACTCCTATGCCCACTGAAGCCTCTAGACATGCTGAATCTCCTTCCTTAGATGCGGAACTAGCTCTGACTGACAGTGAAACGAAATCTGATGAGGAAGCGCCTAAGATCATTGCTGGAAATCAAGATGAAGGCCATACTGGACCAAACCCTTATGAACAAGATAAAGGCCAGGCTGGACCAAACCCTGGTGAACAAGATGAAGGCCAGGCTAGATCAAGCACTGGTGATGCTGCAGAGTCTCAACCTCAATCAAGTCATGTGGTTCATGATGGACCAAACCTTGAACACATAGACTTAAGGGCCACTGATGCTTCAACTTAACAAAACCCTGAGCAAATGGATGAAGAGTTTACCACAACTGCTTACCCAAATGTTCAGGATAACCTTAAACTCCCAACTAAAGATCAAGCGATTATTGAAGAACCTGTAAGCTCCACTGGAACCCTGTCTTCTTTTTAAAATCTTGACAAGGAAATCAGCTTCACTAATCAGTTCTTCGTGTAGAAGCCACATGAAGAAGAACCTGAGAAAAACAATGCTGAGTTAAAGGTTCAGTCAATGGTCATAGTTTCCATTCATCAGGACACCTCTACAGTTCCACCAATGACCACTCCGGTTATTGATCTCTCATTACCTCATTCAGTCTCCATATTCGTTCATGCACCACTTCCAACATCAACAGCAACAACCATAGCAATCACAATAACAACATCTCTTCCACCACCACCACCTCAACCACAACAAAGCACCTCAGATCCGATCTTATTACAATGAATAAGTGAGCTTGAACAACACATGGCGGATTTAGTACAAAGCAACCTAGCCCTGGAGGAAAGGTTGGACAAACATGGGTCTAGGCTGTATAACTTGGAGAATCTCAATATTCCCTATAAAGTAAGCCAAGCAGTTAATGAGATAGTCACTAATGTAGTTGACTGGGAAATGCAAGCTCCACTTTGAGATCGTTTCAGTGATCTGTCTGCCGTTGATAAGAAGGAAATTCTCCGACAACAGATGTTTGAAGACAATTCCTATTAGGCTCATAAAGATCACAAGAATTTGTTAGACGCGCTGCAGAAGTCATTGGAGCGTGATTACTCAAACCAACTCCAAGCAGATTTAGAAGAAGCTCGCCGTAAGAAAAGAAAGAAACGTGCCTCTCCAAAATCTCCATCTGGGTCTCCACCTTCTCAGCCACTACCTCCACCTCCTCTAGCAGGTGCATCTGGTCCCTTAAGTACTTCAGGAGCATCAGGATCTTCTCAGTTACCTCCGCCTCTTCCTCCTCCATACACTGGTACGTCAGGATCTGCTTAGTAACAAGGCAGTGAGGCTTCTAGCTCATCTAAGACTGCGGCCTCTACACATCAATCCATGGCTTGAACTACATCTGACACGAGATACGAGTCAACTGATTTTACGGCTACTCAAGAAACATCACCTTCATGTGATCTGATGCATGATGATTCCATTCTTGACGAACAGGTACATTTATCTGACGATGAAGACTCCGAGAATGATCACTTACCAAAAGATAATGTGAGAAAATACTAGTGGAAACCACTTCTTAAAGAAGACATACCAGCTACTCCTGAACCCGCTTGGACCATTCCGTCTTCTAATGTGTCAGATGTTGAGAACAATTGGGCTTCTGCATTGGTGTCAACCTATGAGCCCCTAACTGAGAACTCGTTGCTTGCAAAGATTGGAGACATGACAACCTTCATGAAATGGTACTGCCAAAAAGTAAATAAAACCGTGCTTACACAAGCAGACTTTGAAGGGCAGGCATATGAAGTTGTTAAAGCTTTCTACCCAGATATCATTCACCTTCAGTTCTAGATGGAGGAGTGTCACAAAATGCTTACTGATCAGATTAATTGGGCCAATCCGGAAGGTGATCATGTCAGAATCAATGTCAACCGACCACTGCCTCTTGGTGATCCTCCCAGTCATGTCATTGTTCAAATACAATTCTTTTTCAATAAAAACTTGGAATATTTGAGATATGGCAGCAAGGGAAGCAGTCCTGCACTATTGATTTCCAAGATGAAGGCTGCTAGTTATCCTGACTTTGGTCTTGAACTGCTAGTGTCAGAGCAAATGTGGATTGATGATGTGTGTACCTATGACATAAGTGCAAAATATGGCATCTCTTACTGGTGGCTTAATCGACAGCAGTTCTATATTGACAGACATGATTCTCCGTCACATCGAAAGGAAGTCAGAACACACATGCGGATTCTCAGTGTCGTCAGAATTAAAGCCTACTCAAGATACGGGTATGACTACTTGAGCGAAATTGTCCTTCGAAGAGCTGATTTCCAAGAACATACGATTGCTGAAAAAGACTTCAAGAACCTGTATCCTAATGACTTTGAAGACCTGAATCTGATCCTTTTGCAAGGTCATCTCGATCATCTATCTGGTTCAGACAAACAAATGCTATCTATTGCTGTCAAGCTCTGGACCCGAAACTTAGTAATTAGACAGCGGGTTGAAGACTTTTAACTCGGCATTAAAAGCTACCAGACACAGTTTAAAACCTCACTAAACCAGGATGGGATGCTAAAGGCTACGAGTTCAAGATTGATTATACCATCATTGAGTCTCCTTGAGCAGTCGTGTTCTCGGTCGACAACAATGACCGAAAGATCATAAGGTTCAATGAGATATACAAGTTCAGGGATGGAACGTTGACACGTATTGATATCATCAAATAACGTCACATTTTACTATCATTTATCCCATATGTTTTACCCACTTTTGTTTAATTATTGCAAGATATTGGTACTTAATCACTTAAAGTTTAATATGGCAGTAATTATGAAGTCACTTATGAAGAAGATGCAAAAAGGCGCAATTCTGGAGCTTAAACAAAGATATTTGAAGAAAGTATAAAACTGCATCAATACACCGTATCCAACATGGAAGATACGGCGTATCTGCGCCAGCTCATCACAAGAACGCGTATTGATCAATTCCTAATCTGGCGTATTCGCTACCATCCTATACGCCGTATCCACAACTGTTACCTCAGTCAAAGATTCGCATTTAATGTGATTGATGGTAATTATTATTGATTGACTTGATCTTATCGCGGACTTCAAGGAAATTGACCCTATATGCCGTATCCACTTATCTCGATACGGCGTATCTAGGGATTTTCAGACACTATAAACACAAGACTCAAATACGAGTTTTAGTGTGCAAAAACATATTCTCTATATAGCATACTACTGAAGTCGAATTTCCAGAGCCAAGAAGAGCAGCCAAGGTCGAGCATCAAACCTAATTCCATAGAAGACATCGTGTAATTCTTAATTTCTTAATCATTCGATTTTTGTTAATTGTTTGGTCACGTTTGTAATTATGACAATGATTGCAGGCTAATACCCTCGGGTATTAGCCATACTAATGAAGATTATAATTTTTGGTTTGATTTAATCCGGCTTTGCTTAATTTATCGTTGTTGTTTAATTATGTTTATCGCCTTATACTTGTTTATGTGCTTGTACATGCGACCTATCATTCAACTGGGTCTAGGGAGACCTAACCAGTAACCTGGATGCCGGGATAGCTCTCCATGTTGTGTTTTATACGCCCGGACCAATAGGACCACAAATGACACCTTGTCTTTTACCTTTTGACTATGAGCTTAGTTGGACCGGCAGGTGACCCGATAATTGTTCAACCAGTATTGTTCTTAGTTGACTTGTAATTGATTTTGGTGGTGGACTACCGGTGTATGATTCAACATCAAGCAATAAGTAGGTAAAGTCCCGATGGGCTAGGGTCTTAACAGGATCACCACTACTTTAATTCCCTATGATAGATTATAATTAGACTATAGGATGCTTTATGCGGATGCGTTAATCGTGACAGGATTGTTCGTGTCTAGGTCTTAGAAAGAAGTACCGCCTAAGTCTTAAGAATGATATGCCGCCTCGAGATAAGCAAGCCATTGCACCTGCATTTAATTGGATTTAATATGGTTAATACAGTCTTCTATTATTTGTCTCGTACCGCTCTCTTGCTTTGTGTTATTTACTTTAGTGTATTTTGTGTTTAGAATTGTTATTTGTTACCATAAACCTGTGCCAATCTCTCTGGCTGAAAACCCCCCATCTTGTTAGAAACCGTATATAGCATAGGTTTAACTTGTAATTAGATTAATCTAGAATATACTAAATACTAAATTGGATAACTGGTTAACTCTCACTCTTAGTGATCGACACCCTACTTACCAACGAAACTACCACCGACCGGGTACACTGCCCGTTAAAGTGTTATTTTTAGGTTAAGTCGGCAAAATATAAATGGTAAAACCTGATACATAAAATAACACCTACACGACGACACATCACGTATTCTGGAAGCACTGGATTACAAAGTCAAGGAATTCAAGGTCAAGCGGCTCAATCCGGGTATGAATACGCG
The DNA here is from genome assembly GCA_026074375.1 of Tanacetum coccineum. Classification (NCBI taxonomy): domain Eukaryota; kingdom Viridiplantae; phylum Streptophyta; class Magnoliopsida; order Asterales; family Asteraceae; genus Tanacetum; species Tanacetum coccineum. The sequence goes on along the minus strand of BQNB010040894.1, from coordinate 41,162 downwards.
ATTATGGACCCAAAAAGACGTGACAAGGAGCAAAGAGTTCATAGCGGCTAATGAAAGGCGACTGAAGATGAGAAGGATCTACCAGAACCTGGAATGCTTTGTTGGTGGACGTGTTCGTGATATTGACTACAGACTTCTTCAGAGAGCAGAATGATATCGTCATTCCATTTAAAAGGTCAATATCATTGATATCATCAAATAACGTTATATATTACTATCATTTATCCCATATGTTTTACCCACTTTTGTTTAATTATTGCAAGATATTGGTACTTAATTGCTTAATGTTTATTATTGCAGTAATTACGGAGTCACTTGTGAAGAAGAAGCAAAAAGGCGCAATTCTAGAGCTTAAACGACGACATTTGTAGAAAGTCTAAATCTATATCAATACGCCGTATCCAGCAAAGAAGATACGGCGTATCAGCACCAGCTCATCACAGGAACGCGTATTGATCAAATCCCGATTCGACGTATCCACTACTCTCCAATACGCCGTATGCACATCTGTCCATCAGTCAAAGATACGCATTAATTATGATTGATGGTAATTATTCTTGATTGATTTGATCTTATCACGGACTTCAAGGAAATTAACCCTATACGTCGTATTCACCTCTTTGGATATGGCGTATCGAGGGATTTTCAGACACTATAAATACGAGACTTAAAAACGAGTTTCAGTGTGCAAAAAACATATTCTTTGAATAATATACTTCTGAAGTCAAATTTCTCAAGGCAAGAAGAGCAGCCAAGGTCGAGCACCAATCCTAATTCCATAAAAGACATCATGTAATTCTTATTTTCTTAATAATTGGATTTTCAATTGTTTGATCACGCTTGTAATAATGACAATGATTATGGGTTAATACCCTCGGGTAGTAGCCATATTAATGAAGATTATAATGTTTGGCTTGATTTAATCCGGCTTTGCTTAATTTATCGTTGTTGTTTAATTATGTTTATCGCTTCATATTTGTTTATGTACTTGTACATGCGACCTATCATTCAACTGGGTCTAGGGAGACCTAACCAGTAACCTAGATGTCGGGATAGCTCTCCATGTTATGTTTTATATGCCCGGACTAATAGGATCACAAATGACACCTTGTCTTTGCACTTTGATTATGAGCTTAGTTGGACCGGCAGGTGATCAGATAATTGTTCAACCAGTATTGTTCTTAATTAATTGGTAAATGATTTTGGTGGTGGACTACGGGGGTATTAAGCAACATCCGACAATAAGTGGGTAAAGTCCCGATGAGCTAGGGTCTTAACAGGATCACCACTACTTTAATTCCCTATGGTAGATTATAATTAGACTAAAGGATGCTTTATGCGGATGCGTTAACCGTGACAGGATTGTTTGTGTCTGGGTCTTAGGAAGAAGTACCGCCTAAGTCTTAAGAATGATATGCCGCCTCGAGATAAGCAAGCCACTGCACTAATTTATCAAACCTGCATTTAATTAGATTTAATATGGTTAGTACAGTTTTCTATTATTTGGCTCGTACCGCTCTCTTATCTTGTGTTATTTGCTTTAGTTTATATTGTGCTTAGAATTGTTATTTGTCACCATAAACATGTGCCAGTCTCTCAGGCCGAAAACCCCCCATCTTATTAGACAACGTATATAGCATAGGTTTAACCAGTAATAAGACTAATCTAGAATAGAATAAATACTAATAGGATAATTGGTTAACTCTCACTCTTAGTGTTCGACACCCTACTTACCGCGAAGCTACATCTTGACTGGGTACTCTGCCCGTTAAAGTGTTGTCTTTAGGTTAGTCGGCTAAATATAAATGTAAAACCCTAATAGCTATAATTAACACCTATACAACGACACATCAAGGTTTTTGGCGCCGATGCCGGGGAGTGATTAGTTTAATCTTTATTCTTTTTAGTATTTTTAACTTTTAACTTGTTTAGTGTAAAATTCTTAATTCTGATTTCTAACTGCTAATTGTTTAGTTTAATTATTTAAATTCTGTTTGTATTTATCTGCATTTAAATTGTTTGCTTTAAATTCTTGCATTTAATTGTTTTATATAGTATTCTGTTCTGACTGATCACCAGATACGGCGTATCTACTAGTTGGATACGGCGTATCTAACCTTCTGATTAGGACAGCGTATTGAGTTTTATTTTCTAAACGGCGTATCTGTTTCTTGACAATACGACGTATACACTAAACTCTATACATCGTACTGCTATTCAACAGACTCATACAACATATACTAATCAATAGGATACGGTGTATCAGTCATCTGATACAGTATATATAACTTATAATTGATTTTCGTAATTAAATTTCTGTATTCCTTCTTGTGAGGGCATATCCTACTGATTAATTCTCTGTTTTTGTTGGTGCATGACACGGAGCTCTACTAAAGAGCTACTCTCACCTCTTGAGAACCCTGAACGAGTACTTCGCTTATTTGAAAACTAGATTCCTAAACCTAAAATTAAAGCTAAAGAGCATTTTAGGAAAAAGAAAAATATTTTTTTAAAGGTTTTTCGGATTTTTTTTATGAATTAAATACTATTAAATCTAAATTAAATTCTAAAAATAGAAATTAAATTGATAAAAAAAAAATTAAGAAAAATACTTTTTAAGCTAGCTTAATCCTAAATTACTTAAAAAGATGAGAAAAAACTTTTTTATTACTAATTTTTTTATTTAAAAGATTAAAATTTAAAATTAAAGTTGAAAATTCCAAAACTAAAAGGTTTGAAAATTAAAATGTTTTGAAAATAAACAGTTAAAAATTACTTTTTCTATAAAAATGACTTAAGTGATTTAAAAACTAAAAATAATATTTTTGTTATTTTTATTAACTTTTCTATCTATTGTTTTATTATTTTTTTTTATATGAAATTTGAAAAATGAAATATTAAAAACTAAATTCGAAAATTAATTTTAAAAAATATAAAACTTAAACTAAAAATTATATAAAAAAGACTTTTTTAAAATAGAAACTAATGCAGAAAATTAATTTTTTAAAAGCCCTAATTTTCTAATGAGTGATATAAACTAATTTAAGTTAATTAAACTAAAAACCTAATTTTATTATTTAATTAAACTTAATGTTTTATTAATCTATTATTTAAATTGCCAAAATACACAAGGGTTTGAAAGTGACATGAAACAAAGTTTAGGGTAGGCGGCCCCCCAAACTATTAAAGTTTTATGAAAAACACCAAAGTTTGATCTATGACACGAATAGTCCCTGGACTTGCGACTAACTCTAGGACATATACAATTAAACTAATAAGGATAACCTGCGCATTTAACAAGGGACTAACTATGCAAATTTTTAACTACAGAAACTTTTAAAGGATGGACAGAAATGACCCCTGAATCCTAACTACTAACACTCTGCATAACTTATTTATATAAAAAACAGCGTATTATCTAACTTTTTAAGAAACTTATTATAAATCTTAAAATCTAACTTATTTGAAAATAAGCTGAATAAGCTTTTTAGCTTATAAGCTTTAGCACTTAGTAATCTACCTCTCAAACCTAATAAACAAAGCAACTTCAAGGGCATTGACTACTTAATTATAAAATTCTACTATATACCAACTATTTGAAATCCAAAAAGACTTTATTAAATACTTTTAAACAGATTATAGATAACCAGCAGGCTTATTTGGAAATCTGAAAGAAAAAAAAAGACAAAACTGTTAAAAACAAATTAAACCTAAATAGTGTTGTACCTTGGTTGTTACCTGCATGAACTGGAACAACAATAAGCTGAGTGGGAGCTATGTGCTTATTAACATAAGCTCAAATCTCGATTAATCAACAACAACCTAATCTAAACCGATATGCTAAACCTTAGCTTAAACCCTTGAGTCTCAGGGGGGGCAGCCATCCAATTCCAAGAGTCTCAAATCCAAGCCATTCATATAACATACACAAACAACAAATATTTTGACAGAATTTAAATGAAGACACAAATTTATATGAAATAATACTTTTATTAAAACTGAAATAAAGTTCTTACAATCGTGTGACAACAAAATTAATATCATTAAATTGATAATTACATAAAAAAAAACTATGGTAATTTACCCTACAATAATTATTTATATTCTTAAACTGCTGGATTGAGGGGGTTTTTATACCCGAAGCTTACATCTTGCCATTTTCTAATCCTTTTTATCATCGTCTTCTTGACCCTTACAATCATTCTATATCTCGATCTTGATTTAGGCCCGTTCTTCTAAGCAGGTGTGCCATCACGGATCATTGACCGTGGCCAAGGAGTGTGTTAGTTATGTGAGTGTAAACACTCACACACGTCACATCACCCAATCATTTTCATCTCTTTTTTGCCAGGGTTTGGCATTGGGTTTGGGGGGGATGATTAATTGATAGTGACAGATGGGTTAAGGGTTGTGAGAGGTGGATTAACCCTAAGGTTAATTTAGGTGGGGTGAAAGGCTTATAAACTAGGGCTAAGGTGTTCTTGAGTGTGTTCATGTGTGTGTGAGTGAGTTTAATCCGATTTGGGGAAAATGGAGTGAATAGTAAGTGTAAAAAAATTATAAGTTTAACCGGGTAGGGTAAGGTTAAGGGTCGGGTTAGGTCGGGTTTAATTGGGTTGGGTCTTTGTTTCTTATTGGTTGATTGGGGGTCCATGGGTAGTTTGACCCGGTCCGTTGACCCGCGACTTTTATAACTATAGGGGATTTTCAATCTTGGCCCTTGTGTTTGGCAAGACCAATTTCAAGTTGTAAACAACTTCCATAAAATTGCAAAATCAGCCATTTGAAACTTATTAAAACAATAGGAGTTGGGCATTTGGGGTTGGCACTGTGGTGTAGCTTGCAGTTGACTGTAAGAAGGCTAAGGCATGATCTCTCTGGCTTCGGCTTTGTATCTTTTAGCTTTCTTGATCATCTTCAGTTATCGTTGTCCGTTTTTGACTGATTCTTGCGATATTTGACATTTCCATACCTGCTACACATAATACTCACATTCAAGACAACTCATTTTGCCAATTTTGATCCGTTTTGGGTTGAATGGCCTTTTTAAAAGTATTATAGTTTATACAACTATCAAAATTCCTACCAAACTAATACTTGTGTGTCCTCACGCAATATCACATGCCGGATAACCAAATACCTCGAAAATTCCCAAAATTAAACCCTTGAAAAGTAGCAAAGGTTTTGTTTTGTGGAGATGATAAGAGAATCACAAGTTATAAAACACCCGACTTCCCATTTTCTAAGATTTCTTCTCTTTTTATGTTTTATCTTGTTTATTAACTCACCTAACTATAATTTATTTGGTTGTACATAATTGCTAATGTTTTCATTACCTCATTGGTAACTTTAGGATCATCGAACAAAAAGCACAATTATTGCGTTCTATAAGATATTTCATCATCCCGTTTTTTTCTCTTTTCCATGGGACTAAAAGCTTTAAAAACAAGATCAGAGTTTTTTCTATTTAATGGACACTAAACTACTCATAAATACTAATAGTGTTCTTATTTTCCTCCCGTCAAATCCTACTTTTGTATCTCAAGATTTTATTTAAGTCATATACCCGAAGGCTCTTTAAGACTTTTGTTTCGATACTTATTAATTCCAAAAATAAAGTGTAATGGTTAAGAACGCAATAATGAGTCCTAGCTCTTCTCAAAAGATCCAAATGCTATTGAGATTAAAGTCCACATCGGAGGGACCACAAATTTAGCTTTTTATTGGCTACTTAAAGCAAGTCTCCATTCATGTCATTTACCCCTAGGTCTCTCTCTTTAAGACAAGAATGAACCACATCTCATTTGCACCATATACCCTTAGGCTCTTTAAGGCACTAGAACAGACTAAAATTAAGCAACTTTATTATACTCCATCAGTCCTTTAGTAGGCTACTACATGGCACAAGGCTCTCCGACACGTTGTAGAAAATATTCTCGACTTGGATTATATAACGTAAAAAACGGTGCCTTTTATTCGAAGCCACATTCGATAGCCGAGTCCGACAGATGGTTATCTCTACTTATATGACACCGGACTTACCTTATATGAAAACTTCTCAACATCGGCACGCCTCGACACGATGGAAGTAATCTGTCAAGATAAGAGATACTTTATTTATTATATTTTTGTATTTTTAGCAAAATTAAGTATTCCTGATGTTTTGTTACTCATCCTATTCACAAAGGAACTAAAGAAAACTTCTTATTAGCTAATTATTATCCAAAAAACCATAACAACTCTATTATATTTAAAACATTATATTTTATAGAGTGTGAAACAAACTAATGGGAGAAAATGCCACAATTAACTATGAGGCTTGATAAGGAATCCAACTATTCTACGTTAATGTCCTTGATAATAAAAATTAACACTATCATTTCTCGTTCTTCACAAAAGAAATTTGCAAATACTTAGCCTTATAAAATCCAACTTGGCATATTTAAAATCTACTTGAGATTAGCACAACGTTTTTTTTAATACATGATGTCAAAGTCTAGCATGTTAAAGTCTATATGAGACTGCACATACAATATATTAATTGTTAAGGGAAAAAGCTAGAACTCAACACGTTCAATCGGGTCAAAAATTACTTCTTATTCTTACCAGCGGAAAACCTACATTTTTGTCTTAACATTTTTTTTTTTTTTTTTTTTTTTTTTTTAGATTAAAAATTTAAAATTTTTGCTATTTTTGTGGGAGAAACGGGTTAAGTGAGATCAAAACAATAAAGCAAGCAACATCAAATCGATAGATTCCATCCCCAAATCTTAAAACGAACATGTCCTCAAATTTTTAAGTCGGGTTTATACGTAAATCTAAAGCCGTTTATTAGGTATTGCAAAGCCATAAACGTAATCGTGAATGATTTCGAAAGGATATGGATCTCCCCAAACTAATTACTACAGCAATAGGATGAGAAGCTCGAGTAGAACGGGGTATAATCAACGGTCACATGAGGCTTCAAAAATAGTTAATATGTTTTTTGGGATAGAGAATTCCTGAAAAATCTCAGCAACAAACATGAGGAAATCAGAGAGAGAACACAAACACATTAGATAGAAAATAGAAAGGATAAGCATGGGGTGAACTCCCACGAAGCGGCTTGTTTTTGGTTACCGGTCGCAAAGTCGACTGATCCCTGAATCTTAGTTGTCCTTAGGGTGCAATACTTAGAAAAGAAAATTGTTAGAAAGTTCCACCGGCTCTTAGAAAATATGACTATCCTCCCAGGGTCAAAAAATGGGTATTCTGTCTTCTTTTCGAAGGAGACAATTGAGGAAATGAAGGGGTAAAAATATGAACAAGGGTGGGTAAAATACTGGTCATAAAATATAATGAGATTTAGAAAACCCCTATTAAACTCTTTGATTATCAAAAATTCCGCCTTTTGGGTTCAACAACATTTATCAATATCCGGAGGGTTTCACTGGGTGGTGGAGGTGAGGATTATTTGACGGATCATTTTGGTGATCAAGGTTAGGTGACTCATTAACTTCATCTTCGGAATCAGCATCTTCAACACCAGGCGGAATTAAATTATCTGGAACAAGGAGAATATCAATCTCTTCTTGAGTGGGCTCACTATCTTCAACGAGGATAGGAGACATGGGAAGAGACTCGATAACTGAATTTTGATGAAAATTTCCCTGGGAAGTTGAAATTTCATTAAGCACTGGATAAGGATACAGATATTCCTCAAATTCACGATTATTCCTCGCAGGAAGTGTTGAAGGTTCACCGGCGAACTCATGGTGAAGAGGATCACTCCTTGGAGAAAAAGTAATTGAAGATTCATTCTGTTCTGGCTCATGATCGGAAGTTACTTTGGAATCGAGATTATGGGAATCATCATCACTAAGTAGATTATCAAAGATAAAGCTTTATGTCCTCCTTCTGAACGAATATCCTTCTTCTAAGTTAGAAGATACTTCTTATGCTAGAAACATCAATCTCATCATTATTTGTCTTAAGGAGCAAAAACACTATCTTTTCGGATAGAGGAGTGTTGAGAAAGAACTTGCTTATCGGAACGTTTGGGAATTTTTAATCTCGACATCTTCTTGACAAAATTCTCTTATGCAAGGTCCTTCTTAAGGTGTGAATCATCAATTACCGGTGGGGGTAACGAATTACGAGGATGCAAGTTCATGGCGAACTTCACAAATTATCCACTAGTCTTCACCGTGAGAAGAACTAGGGAGAAGGATCTTCGAATGAGTAGTGGTACTGCCCACTAAAGGATATCTTTTGAAAAATCGATTATCATAAATGGCAATGAACTAAAATTCTTTTCCTTAGTTTTATTTCTCAGATTTATGGCATAGTATAAAACAAGTTCATCTTTTCCTACTTTAAAGTACAACTTTTTCTCGTACAAATCAATGGAGAGCTTTTGCGGTTCGAAGGAAGGTTCTTTCCTAAAATAATTAGGGCCACTCTGGGTCAGTGTTCAAAATTACCACCACACAAAATCCGCAAGAAAAGTGAAACCATCGACTCTTACGACAACAATCCTCGGCTAATGCCCATCGGAGTTATTTATAACATTGGGTTGTTTGTTGTTGTGATTTGTTATTGAGAAAAATGGAACGATTGGCAAGCTCGAGAGTCTTCGAGTAGGAGTCAAAGCTTCAGCTTCAAGTTTCTTTTGTAGATTAGAATGAGGTAAAAGGATTAATGCTAGACTCCTGAATCGGCTAAAGCACTAGTCCTTTTGAGTTCTTGTAACGCAACATGGGATAAGAAACTTTTCCCGGATCTTTTCTGAGTTTTCGGGAACTTTGTTCATGATGATAAGGGGAACATTCAGTCTCAGTTGTGATAGCGATCTTCCTAAGTTCTCTTTTTTCTTAGCAACGGAGTTAACCATTTGTTAAACTTTGGCATTTCGACAAGAGCATCTTTCAATCCAATCTCTAAACGGAGTTGCTTGAACATTTTCAAAAACCGGCTATGTTGAGCACTTGGTTTATCGTGTTCTCTAACTTTCATCCTCTCAGGATATGGAAGTTTAGATGGGTACGAAATTAGGCATTAGGAATTCAAGTTTATCGGTTTTCTTGCTTTTTGGTTTTGGAATTTTCCAGAAATGGAATCTTTTCCCACGAAGATGGGACATGTGCGGTATTTTCAATTTGGATTTTGACTTTTTCCTGTTGAGTTCGGGTTTTGTATCAGGTTCTTTTTGAGGTTTTCGAACATCGGATGTGATAGGAAAACAAGAGGAATCGAAGGTTCTTTCCAAAGCCATACCGCTCCTTGTGGTGATTTGATAGCCATTTAATTTGCTGCACGTTGAGTTAGTTTCGGTTTTTTGACTTGGAAGAGTTCCTGAATTTGAAGTAGAGGTCTGAATTTTTGAAATTATCACAAAGACTCTTGTCATAAACTTGTAACATTAAGCCATTTGATTCTGCAAATTTTGACCCTTGATTATGAAATTCTTCAAACACCGCATCGTGTGCCTTTACGTAGTTTAGTTTTCATAATCTGTTTTCAAAAAATATTTGTTGGAGGTTGGTAGGTTAAAACAATGATTGATTGGGTGGTTGGTTGGTTGCGTGTTTGATATGGTGGAATAGAGCTTGTATAAACTTGATTTTGGTTTGTTTTGACGGTATTGATTAAAAATTTCCTCCACGGCTTTTGGTTGAAATTTAGAATTGGTTCCTTGATAACGGTTTTGGTTGGTTTGGGGGAACATTTGGTTGATGAAACCCGGTGGTCTCATTGACTTGCCAATTTTTGAAGGTTGGTTTCTTTGGAGAAAATTACAATGGCTTGCGGTTTGTTGAAATTGCTGGATAATGTCTTGAAAAACAGGGAGGAAAAATGTTTCCCACCTGAGGGGTTAACGGACAAAGGTTAAAATTGTGATTTGATCCACAAGTGACCATACTTCTCAACTGCTCTTTTGACGGGTGCAGGAGTGTAAACAACCCTAAGATTCATTTGATTCAACATTTGGTTCATCTTAATAAGTCATCTTATCCTGAGAGAAAGCGGACTGGCTATTTGTTGGATGTCGAAAAGAAATTATTGGATGATGAAGAATAGAAAGAGGAGCATCGTTCTCACTTCTTGGAATCATTAGCTACGACTTCTTGAGAGTAACGAACTTTTGACTTGCTTTCAATTAATTAACTAAACTTCTTGAGCATTTGGTTTCCAAGAAATTGCCACCTGCTGCAGAATCTAAGGACATCTTGAATCGTTTGAATTCAAAAAGAGTTGTTAAAAAGGGTATCAAGTTGGTGGAGTTCCGAAATAGCCATGGTTGAGGACATTGGCGAAGGAGTCCTTTAAATAACGTTTCCAATGCTTCATTAAAGGCTCACGTTGGTTTTTGGTAAAAGGTTATGATCTCATTCGATAGTAAGCTGGTTTTTGAAGAGTGGGAAGATATTGGTTTTATGAGATTTTGAAACATGGTCGTTCCGTCCCATGTGAGATATTGATCTAGGAGGTTCTTTGGTCTAACCAATCTCGGGCCTTCCACCGTCTAGAGAAAAAGGGAAAAGCAAAAGCTTAACCGAAGTATTCGGAACTTCTGGATGTCTAAACGTTGAAGTGACTTTGTTAAAAAATCGAAGGTGATTGTGGGGATCTTGTCTACCCGTGAATTTATTGCTTTGCACAAGATTGATTAAAGGTTGTTTGAGCTCGAAATTGTTGGCATTGATTGGTGGTACAACTATAGCATCTTCATAACCTTCGATGGGTGCTTGTAACATTTGAGCCATCGTTCGATTGTCGGCCATTGGAACAACGTTTTGTTCAACAATTGTTCAACCGGAAGAGTTTGTTCGTTGACGACGTCTACGAGATTGCGAAACGAGTCGCGCATAAAAAAAGGAAAAAAAACTAACAATTAAAAAAGCAAAACTTTACTCTAATTTTTTTTTTTTATAAATTTTAACGGTTACACGAAAGAGAACTTAAACCAAATAATACAAACTACTTCTCCGGTAGCTCTTGAAAAATTGCTTTTCGAAGGTGAGCTCGTACCTTGGTAGAGACACAAAGGCAAGTGTTTATATTCTTTGATATCGATTTGGGAAACAATTGCCAGTTCACCGGAAATTGAAATGATACATAATCTCAATTAGCAGTTATTTATTTGTTTGGTGTTCGGTTACCAACTTGGTGAATTTTATTTTCTGAATTAAGACAATTTTTTTATATTTTTGATTTTTCTATTTTTTTTAATATGATAATTATACTAAAAAGAAAAAGAAAATATTTTTTACTTTTTATATTTTTTTAATTTTTTTTTTTTTGGATTTTTGGATTTATGACAAAAATTTAACTTTCGAGGACGAAAAGGATCTTCAAAACCAAATTCCAAACTCGAAAACAAGGAATCGCTTACAAGTCCCCGAGCGGGGCAGCGGCGCCAAAAATTTTGGCGGTTTTATATACTAAAATTTATATAAAATAATATAATACCCGGATGAGTAATTAAGAAAGTTACCATAGTTACCTTGATTAAAAGTCACTCTCAATATATTATATAATTTTAATATATAATACGTATGTTTGACCGGGTAAGTATGATCACCCGGGTGTCTTTTCCCAAAGAACTCATGCAAATGGAAACCTCCATCTGTTCGGAATATTGATTTGAATAAGAAAAGAGATCTATTTTTTGATTTATTCTATACTACTAATATTTAAGGCACAATTAAAACAACTAATTAACAAATTAAACTATTACGATAAAGTAAATAAAATGCGACATTTAAGAAAACAAATACAATTTAAATCTTTTAAAATTGTTAAACTAGAATTTCCTAAATTAAATTAAATGCTTTAAAGAGAATTTTAGAAAAGAAAATATTTTTAAGGGTGTTTTCGATTTTTTATGAATAAATTACTATTTAATCTAAATTAAATTCTAAAAATAGAAATTTAAATTGATTTAAAAACTAAGAAAATATTTTTAAACTAAATTAATTCTAAATTAACTTAAAAAGTATGAGAAAATACATTTTTTATTACTATTTTTTTATTTAAAAGATTAAATTTAAAATTAAAGTTGAAAATTAAAAATATTAAAGGTTTGAAATTAAATGTTTAAACAATAAACGATAAAATTACTTTACTATTAAAAATGACCTTTTAGTGCATTTTTAAAACTAAAATAATATTTTTAGTATTTTTATTAAACTTTTTCTATCTTTTTTTTTATTTATTTTTTTTATATGAAATTTGAAAATGAAATATTAAAAACTAAATTCGAAAATTAATTTTTAAAAATATAAAACTTAAACTAAAAATTATATAAAAATACTTTTTATAAACAGGAATATGCAGTAAATTTATATTTTATTAAAGGCCTAATTTTTTAATGAGTTATTTTAAACTAATTTAAGTAATTAAACTAAAAACCTAATTTATTATTTATAAAAACTAAATTTATTAATCTAAAATTAAATCTGCCAACCACAAGGGTTTGAAGTGGACATAAACAAAGTTGAGGTAGGCGGAAAACATTAAAGTTTTATGAAAAAACACAATGTTTTGATCTATTGACAGAAATAGTCCCTGGCTTGGGAATAATTAGGACTAACAATTAAACTAACTAAGGATAAATGCGCATTTACCAGGACTAACTATGCAAATTTTTAACTAACAGAAACTTTTAAAGATGGACAGAAATGACCCTGAACTCCCTAACTACTAACAACCTCAGATCCTTAATATATAAAACAGCTTATTATCCTAACTTTTTAAGAAACTACTTTTATAAATCTTAACTCTAACTTATTTGAAATAAGCTGAATAAGCTTATTAGCTTATAAGCTTTAGCAACTTAGTAATCTACCTCTCAAACCTAATAAACAAAGCAACTTCAAGGCACTTGGACTACTTGATAAAATTACTTATTCAAACTATTAGCAAATCCAAAAAGCTTATTTAAACTACTTTTAAACAGATTACTAGATAACCAGCAGCTTATTAGGAAATCAGAAAGAAAAAAAAAAGACAAATGTAAAACAAATTAAACCTAAATAGTGTGTACCTTGGTGTTCCCAGCATGAACAGGAACAACAATAAGCTGAGTGGGAGCTTATGGCTTATTCACATAAGCTCAATCTCGAATCAACAACAACCTAATCTAAACCTATATGCTAACCCTTAGCTCTAAAACCCTTGGAGTTCGCAGCCATCATTTCATAGAGACTCAAGCCCTTCATCATAACAAACACAAACACAAATCTTTTGACAGAATTTAAATGGAGACACAAATTTATATGAAATAATACTTTTATTAAAACTGAAATAAAGTTCTTACAATCGTGAAACAAAATTACATAACATTAAAATGAAAATTACATAAAAAAAAACTATGAAAATTAACCCTAAAAATTATTATATATCTTAACTGCTGGATTGAGGGGTATTTATACCCGAAGCTTCACCTCTTGCCATCTACTAATCCTTTTTATCCTCTTCATCTTGATTCCTGTCCATTCAATCTTTCTCTCTCCTCGATCTTGCATTTAGGCCGTTCGATCAAGCATGTGTGCACCGGATCATTGAGTGGCCAAGGACGTGGTTAGTTATGTGGTGGTAAACCCTCACACACGTTCACATCACCCCAATCATTTCCTCTCATCTTGGCCAGGGTGGTTTGGGTTGGGGGAGATTAATTTGATAGTGACCTGATGGGTTAGGGTTGTGAGAGGTGGATTAGCCCTAAGGTTAATTTAGGTGGGGGATGAAAGGGCTTATAAACTAGGGCTACAGGTGTTCTGGAGTGTGTTCATGTTTGTATGTGATTTGGTTTTAATCGGATTTGGGGAAAATGGTGTGAATAGTAAGTGTAAAAAAAGTTTCATACGTTAACCGTGGTAGGGTAGGTTAAGGGTCGGGTTAGGTCGGGTTTAATTGGGTTGGGTCTTTGTTTCTTATTGGTTGATTGGGGGTCCATGGGTAGTTTGACCCGGTCCGTTGACCCGCGACTTTTATAACTATAGGGGATTTTCAATCTTGGCCCTTGTGTTTGGCAAGACCAATTTCAAGTTGTAATACAAACTTCCTTAAATTGCAAAATCAGCCCTTGACTTATAAAACAATGGAGTTGGGCTTTGGTTGACTGTGGTTTAGCTGCAGTTGACTGTAGAAGGCTGAGGCATGATCTCTCTGGCTTCGGCTTTGATTTCTTTAGCTTCTTGATCACTCATCCGTTCTCGTGTCCGTTTTTGACTGATTTCTTGCGATATTTGACATATCCATACCTGCACACATAATACTCACATTCAAGCACATTTTTGCCATTTTTGATCCGTTTTGGGTTGAATTGGGCCTTTTTAAGTATGTATAGTTTAACAACTATCAATAGCCCTTATTGTCTATTGTGAGAATTAAGCCTATCCGTTTCCAATTGCTTACTAAAATTACACAAAAATATGAGTGTGTCGGTGATGTAGTGGACTTTAGAACTTGTCCTAGTATATCACTCAAGACCTCAATGATTAAGTACTAATGGATTTGATGGGGAGTAACAAGGTTGACTGGTAAATTTCTAGGATTAACCAAAAAAGCTTTACATGTGTCAGTATTATTAACTAACTACACTAGTTAGTTTTAACCCCCCGTGTAACCTTTTGCTTACTCTCATTTTTAGAGTTTGATACCCCTAGAACAACCTGTTGAGCCATTCCTTTCTTTTTCCACACCAATAAAAATTGTTTCATTTCGCCTTTACACCTTAGTCTACCGTGTAGATTAAAGCCTATTTTGATCGATGTTGCTAGTTGCTTTTCATGTAGATTTATGTAGTTCCTGTGTCAAAGTGAAAATTTCTCTGTTTGTAATGGTCGGGAAAATTGCACAATGCATGGGGGAGTTTGTAGCTAGGGTATTTTGCTACTTTTGCAAATATGTATTATGTACGTAGAAGAAACGTTATTAAAAGGAAAAATCCATCGGACAGTTGATGATTAGTAAGACGGTGAATTACTTCAAGTTTATGATTGTATTTTATTAGCAAGCAAAAAACAAAGTGAATGAGGAAAGTTAGTCGGTTCATCAAGGCCTATGCCGGAGTAATATTTGAAAGAATTCGACGATTGTAAAGTTTCTTGTAAAGTGGCTGATTATCACATTGTTTGTAAAAGTTTGTTAAAGTTTAGGTCTTAGGGATGTAAAGGAAGTTGACCGTTATGGGAACGTCAACTTAGGTTGTCATTGTCATGACTATGATCGAGACGTTTGTTCGAGTTTTCATCATGGGACGGTCAGGAAAAGTTACTAGCAACCGCACCTTATTTGTTGGCTTTAATCTATTTGTTTTATGATTTTCATTTAACAACCATTTTACTTCCCTTTCCTGATAAGTAACCTTAGGATCCGCTCGAATGAGGATGTGTTCGAGCATGTGTGTCTATCCCGTAGATTCGGGTGTGTATACAT
Source organism: Tanacetum coccineum (assembly GCA_026074375.1). Taxonomy (NCBI): domain Eukaryota; kingdom Viridiplantae; phylum Streptophyta; class Magnoliopsida; order Asterales; family Asteraceae; genus Tanacetum; species Tanacetum coccineum. The sequence goes on along the minus strand of BQNB010040894.1, from coordinate 25,739 downwards.
GTCTTAGCTGCTTTGTTGGACGATGACCTTTGGTGAAAGTCAGAAGCTCCACACCCTATATCATTCTTCATCTCGATGAGAATGATTAAAACTGAAGCCTTCTTATAAAACCCAATTTACCTTTTGACTTGTTACTCCTTAGCTTTTGAGGTGGAGATGTGTATCCTTGCCAATCCTATGATACGAAGCTAATCACGACTGTGCTTATGAGCGTACCAAAAATGATACACCCTAGATTAGTTGAGTGATCTGAGTGATTTTCATTTCCATATTTCGTGAGGAGCTTGGTTTCGTACAGGTGATTTGGAACAAAGAAAATGCTTAAACGGAAAAGTCCTTAACCTCGGTTGGGATACATTTTCAAAATCTTTCTAAAGTCTACTTGAGGACAAGTAGGATTCAAGTGGGGGGATATTTGATATCATCAAATAACGTCACATTTTACTATCATTTATCCCATATGTTTTACCCACTTTTGTTTAATTATTGCAAGATATTGGTACTTAATCACTTAAAGTTTAATATTGCAGTAATTATGAAGTCACTTGTGAAGAAGATGCAAAAAGGCGCAATTCTGGAGCTTAAACGAAGATATTTGAAGAAAGTATAAAACTGCATCAATACGCCGTATCCAACATGGAAGATACGATGTATCTGTGCCAGCTCATCACAAGAACGCGTATTGATCAATTCTCAATCTGGCGTATTCGCTACCATCCTATACGCCGTATCCACAGCTATTACCTTAGTCAAAGATTCACATTTAATGTGATTGATGGTAATTATTATTGATTGATTTGATCTTATCGCGGACTTCAAGGAAATTGACCCTATACGCCGTATCCACTTATCTCGATACGGCGTATCTAGGGATTTTCAGACACTATAAATACAAGACTCAAATACGAGTTTTAGTGTGCAAAAACATATTCTCTATATAGCATACTACTAAAGTCGAATTTCTAGAGCCAAGAAGAGCAGCCAAGGTCGAGCATCAAACCTAATTCCATAGAAGACATCGTGTAATTCTTAATTTCTTAATCATTCGATTTTTGTTAATTGTTTGGTCACGTTTGTAATTTTGATAATGATTGCAGGCTAATACCCTCGGGTATTAGCCATACTAATGAAGATTATAATGTTTGGTTTGGTTTAATCCGGCTTTGCTTAATTTATTGTTGTTGTTTAATTATGTTTATCGCCTTATACTTGTTTATGTGCTTGTACATGCGACGTATCATTCAACTGGGTCTAGGGAGACCTAACTAGTAACCTAGATGCCATGATGGCTCTCCATGTTGTGTTTTATATGCCTGGACCAATAGGATCACAAATGACACTTTATCATTACTCTTTGATTATGAGCTTAATTGACCGGCAGGTGACCCGATAATTGTTCAACCAGTATTGTTCATTTATTAATTGGTATTGATTTTGGTGGTGGACTACCGTGTATTATAAAAACAACATCAAGCCATATTGTGGGTAAGTCCGATGGGCTAGGGTATTAACAGGATCACCACTGCTTTAATTCCCTATGGTAGATTATAATTAAACTATAGGATGCTTTATGCGGATGCGTTAATCGTGACAAGATTGTTTGTGTCTAGGTCTTTAGAAATATAGTAACCACCTAAGTCTTATGAAATTGATTCGCGCTCGAGATAAGCAGCCATTGCACTAATTAATCAAACCAATATTTAATCAGATTTAACATGGTTAATACAGTTTTCTATTATTTGGCTCGTTCCGCTCTTTTGTCTTGTGTTTATTTGCTTTAATGTGTATTATGCTTAGAATTGATATTTGTCACCATAAACCTGTGTCAGTCTCTCAGGCTGAAAACCATCCTTTTACCTTTAGTAAATATGTATAGCATAGGTTTAACCAGTAATTAGACTAATCTAGATAGAATAAAATACTGATAGAATAATAGGTTAACTCTCACTTTTAGTGTTCGACACCCTACTTACCGCGAAGCTACATCTTGACCGGGTACTCTGCCCGTTAAAGTGTTGTCTTTAGGTTAGTCGGCTAAATATAAATGTAAAACCTGATAATCATAAATAACACCTATACAACGACACATCACATATCGACTCATTCGTTGAACATCTAATGTACAATGATAACATATCGACTCATCCGTTGAACATCTAATGTACAACGATAGCATATCGACTCATCCGTTGAACATCTAATGTACAACGATAGTATATCGATTTATCCGTTAAACATCTAATGTACAACGATAACATATCGACTCATCCGTTAGACATATTAGTGATTCCCTCGCCTACCAAACCGGATTATCATATCGACTCATTCGTTGACTACTAAGCCTAATGATAACAACGACACTTTCCAAATTGAATTGATCGCCCGCCAGACCATACCCCCCGCCGTCAAGAAGGAAATAATTCATCGGAGATTACGACTGATTTCGTATGTGTTATCTATGTTAACTAGTCAATTATGTAATCAATTAAGTAGTACTTATCATGTTCTAGCTACTTATGGGTGATTTCTAAGTAGTTTTGTTACCTTTGATATGACTATCATCGTTATAATTAAATAAAATATCGACTCGTCCGTTGAACATCTAATGTACAACGATAACATATCGACTCATCCGTTGGACATCTAATGTGTAACGATAACATATCGACTCATCTGTTGAATATCTAATGTACAACGATAGCATATCGACTCATCCGTTGAACATCTAATGTACAACGATACCATATCGACTCATCCGTTGAACATCTAATGTACAACGATAGCATATTGACTCATCCGTTAAACATCTAATGTACAACGATAACATATCGACCCATCCGTTGGACATCTAATGTGTAACGATAACATATCAACTTATCCGTTGAACATCTAAAGTACAACGATAGGAGAGAATCATCGCGAAGAGGAAGATAGATAAGGAAATAATTCATCGGAGATTACGACTGATTTCGTATGTGTTATGTATGTTAACTAGTCAATTATGTAATCAATTAAGTAGTACTTATCATGTTCTAGCTACTTATGGGTGGTTTCTAAGTAGTTTTGCTACCTTTGATATGACTATCATCGTTATAATGAAATAACATCTCGACTCATCCGTTGAACATCTAATGTACAACGATAACATATCGACTTGTCCGTTGGACATCTAATGTGTAACGATAATACGTCGACTCATCCGTTGAACATCTAATGTACAACGATACTAGTTACAAACACAATACAAAATGGTCGTTAATGTAAGTCGGGGGTTTTAAGGTATGAGAACAATATCAATAAAGTCGAAGGCCTGAAATTTTTACAGAATATCTGTTGTAGCTTAACGATCCACATTAACTGGACCAGAATTTGCTTTGATTGAAGGAATTGATTAGAGACCAAGGCTAATTTACCTTTAACTCCCAAATCTCCATCTCCAGTTTCTTGATTTCATTTCGAGGGCAGTACTTAGCAGTCATCATTTTCATAAGTGTGTTCCAAGGCATGCTGTGAGCGGCATCCTAACAAACTATCTTGACATGGGATTTCCACCATGTTAAGGCAACACCATAAAGGGTGAAAGTAGCAAACTTAACTTGGTTCTCGACTGCACAGTTAATGATATTGAAGACAATCTCTATTCTTTCAAACCATTGAGTTAGACCAACAACTCCTTCAGTACCCTTGAAGTTCATGGGTTGGAATTTGAGAAAGTCAGTGTAAGTACACTCACAAGTAGTTCGTTCTTTCCTTCTACTACCCGTTCTCGAATTATGGTTGTCATCGTCATTCCGGCTTCTGTTAGCGTCACGTACTGCCAATGCATCAGCAATGCCTTGGTCGATCAGTGCCTTAAGCTGGGCATTGGTGACAGGTGTGGTGGTGGTTGTTATGGCTGGTGATGCCCTTGTGGTTCTTTTCATTGGTGCCATTTTCTTCAAATCATAAGAAAATATAATACCCGTTAGATTTCATACAATCATAACCTTGACATGACATATACACAATAAAAAAGCAAGATCACATCACACAGTGAAATATGCAACCCAAAGTGAGATCGACATGACATATACATGATAAATAAAATGAGATCACATCCCATAGTGAAATATGCAACTGAATTGAAATTAATAATGATGTAGCTAAATCGACATTTATTCATAATAAATTTGATTACAGACATGACATAATACATCCATTCCATATATAATCTAGAAAACATACATGACCGATTCGGTTACAAAATGATCACTACCATTATGTTACAAGATGAAGATAAAACCTAGAGCCTTACTAGCCGGGAGTTACCCCGTAATACTTAGTAGGCTATACAACATAGCTAAGACATAACCAGATCTAAGAACTACTACCGGCCTCCTCCAGTACATCAGGATGTGCTGGATCCCTAGCAGGTGTCTGCTAACTCTGTAGTGCTGCCATCTGAGTCTGCAATGTCCTCAGCAGAGTTAGTGCCTCTGTGAGCTGTGTCTCTCTCCTGCGGTCTGCTGCCCATAAATCTCTAATCTCAGTCTGTTGTGCTAAAACTATAGTCCGTAGTGCTCTAACCTCAGAACGTGCCGTATCACTGGCATCCATAGACTGTACCTAATCCTCACGAGAAGCTCTGGCCTCAGCCTCCATAAGTCTAGTAGTGCGAGCATGGGCGCGCCTATCCCTACGTAGCAAGTTGAGCTGACCGCTCATCAATGATCTATCATCCTGTGCATCGTTAAGTCTCCCATAGATCTCATCAGTGTCCTGCCTAACAGTCGTGACAAAATTGGTAATCCTCTGACCCAACTCTGCCAGTCGCTGGTATCTCCTCTACAATCTCATATGGATCCTCCCAAATATCAGTAATCCCATAACCTATCTCCTTCTCTAGGTCACGTCTAATATCGGCATCCAAAGTGCCAACAAAACCATAATCTGCTCTAAAGCCTCCATTAGGCCTAGCAGTAGGAGCAGATGAGCTCTCCCCGACCTTATATCTGGGACCAATAGCAATTCATAACCTCTTTTGAGGCAGTAATGTAACCTCGGGAACATCTGCTCTACAGTCAGTAGAGGGTAAAAGCAAATGTGGTGATGATGTAGGTAGTGGTATAGGTAAAAGTGGTGGTGTCTCTGATCGAGATGCTAAAATAAAGGTGGATGGTGCAGCAGCTCTCATCATGGCTATAGATGCCCTGGTATGTGGAAGTACAATAGGTGATGGTAGTAGTAGTGGATGGGAAGTAGATGGTAACTCGGCTCTCAACCGGATCATAGCAGCTCTATAGCCCAATGGATGAGTAGGACTAGCAGGTAGTGGTGGAGGTGACATAGGTAATGGTGATGATACTGGTAGTGGTGGAGATGGTATTTGTGGTAGTGGTAATGAGTAGGATGTAAGTGGTGATGGTGGCGGAGTAGATATGGCAAGAAATCTGTCAACCTCTGCCGCAGACGGGAATGAAATAGATGTCTGATCCCGGATAGACATCCTGGCAGTAGTATGACATGCGGGTGGTGGGACAGAGTCGGCTGGAGCTAGGTGCTCCTCCTCCTCCTCATCCTCGTCCTCCTCCTTGTCATCAACATCGTCTCTGGAGGACTCCTCCTCCTCCTCCTCATCATCATCATCTCTATCAGTGGGATAATTAGCTGGATCCTCCTCAGGATCCTCATCAACATCCCCTCCAGATCCATCTAGAAACTGACTCAATATAAAACCTGGTGAATCACATGGTGAGACAGCAGCAGGCAGTGGCTGCTCCTCAGCTGGAAGCACATCATCCTCAGGTGGCATAAACTCTGGGTATACCGGCTCAAGAACAAAATCTGGTGAAGGTGGTGCCTGCTCTGGCTCCTCAAGGCCAGACACGTAATCTGGTGATGGTGGGGCCTGAAGAGCGGCCTCCACATAAGCATAAACGTCCTCTGGCATCATGGGCAGTCCATCGTATCTGTGTACAATGGCTCTCAGAGATCCTATGTCTGACAAATCCTCGAACGGACTAGATACCTCCTTGTAAGTAACCGTTGAATCCTCTAAATCCGACATGACAAAATCTAAAAATCAAAAGTAGCTTATATAAGTATTAATATAAGACTCTTATTGTAATATACACAGTATATTATAAACATGTAACATCATGAATGCATCTAGTCTAACCGAACTAAATGCAACACTAGTGTAATGTATGTCCCGTGAAACCCCAATTGTATGAATGCAATGTTTGAAAATGGTTATAGTCCAAGTAAAAACATTTGACCTGGTTCTCTATAACCTTGGCTCTTGATACCAATTTGTAACACCCAACAAAATTGTGGTCGCCAGCGTAATATGGTCTGAGTGTAATTACTTCATAGATCTTACAACACAAGAATATAAGAACGAGCCATTAAAAAGTCGTATAAAAAACCGATACATTGGATTTAACAAATTGTTTGCTACATAAGCCCGAAGCTTCACTTGTTTATTGTTCAAAATACAAAGATTTTAGTCCATAACAAATATATCCTCAAAATGTAATACTAAATCTTTAATGCATATGACTTCCAAAATAACGACCACCAATGTATTCCTTGCACTTCGTGCCTTATTGACATCCTGAGAAAACATGTTTTAAAACGTCAACAATAATGTTGGTGAATTCATAGGTTTGTAGAATGTATAATGTAGGACCACAAGATTTCCCAAGTGTATGATAATGCAACATATACAAACATTACAAAAATGTAATTACGTTTCCCTAAGCTCATGACACTGAAACTCGACATGTATAAATTGCAATATAAATTGCCTGTATTACCCGTGATGATGTTTCAAAAAACCCAAACGATGCCCAAATCCTGACCTTGATAACGTTCGTTTGTCCAGTATATCTAATTACTCGAAAGTTGATGTCAATCCCAATAATTATTTATAACAATACGTCGGGCTCACTCAGATAATTTGACAGTTCTGAATAATTGGCCTCAATGGTAAAACGCTACTTAGGCAAACATGTAATCATAATGTAAAAATGTCCACTTGTGTCCAATTATAAAACAAATGCATGTTTCTCACCCCAAAACTTGTAAATCATAGAAATCTAAAAAACGTAGGGCTATGAACTCACTTTGAGTGAATGAATAACAAGTATAACAGATGCGTGAATAAACGTCACGTGGGTGTCCGAATGCAACCTAATTAATTATAGGTCGTATGAGTACTAAGTACTTTGAATAACTAATACCGTATATAATTCTATATAGCTACATCATCATCTATTTGAATTAGTGAAATAATATTTATAAAGTAAAAATGTTTATAAATATAACTTTAGTAAAAACGGTGTAACTTTCTCGTTTTAAGCCCGTTTCGTACGTTCTTTACGTCCACGACTTCGTATTAAGAAGGGTTATCAAAATATTACATTTTTGTATTTTCAACCCTTGGATGAACAGTACTTTTTACTATTCATGCACTTTTATAAATTTATTTTTATAAACTTAATTATCGTAAACTCGTAAACGTCATATCTTATTCGTTTTAACTCCGATTTTAGCGATTCTTTCGAGCACGTCTTTATAATTAAAAGTTCTATAAAGTATTTTCCACAAAGTATCTGATGTGAACAGTAATTTTTATAAAATTATCTTTATAAAGTTTTTTATATATTTAATTATATAAACTTGCAAATAGCATAACTTCTTCGTTATAGCTTCTTTTTTCATGTTCTTTATATGCCTACGATCCTTGTAACATGTAGTATTTTATAAAAATATAAAATAAATACAATATTTTTCAAATTAAAACAAAACATTTTGATATTTTTGTTAAAAATGTGTTTAAACTTGTTTTTATAACTTTTTAGCTTAGATAATTTGCTAAAAGTCCTTTACAACCCTTTATGTCACAAGTCTCATATATGTTAGTTCCTTTAGTCCATCATTTATCCAAGAAATATCCATGATAACAAGTCCTCACATTACTTTTACTTATAAACTTATTCATTAAACTTTTAAGTAACTAGTTTATATATACTTTTTATAGATAAACCAATACTTGTATAATACTTATACTTCTATTACAACATGTATTTAACATCCATATAACATATGACAAAGTTTATCAAACCATGAACAAGAGTAAAAATCCATTTTGCATGTTAATAAGTATCTTAGATGGTGATTTACTATATAACATCATATACACATAAAATCATAAATGTAAAGAGTTTAGGAGTTTTAGATGACCTTAATATGAAGTAGGATGATGAACAATAAGATCTAAACCCTAGTTTAGATATTAAACCCAAGCTTCCAAGACTTAGAAACCCTAATTCCAAAGAAAACCCTAATCTTAACCTTTCTTAATTAACCCTTGTAAATGCTAATCCAAACCTTCTGGTAATACCTTAGATATGATGTTAGATCACTTGTATATGTGGTAAATAAAATTGTATGAATTATGTAGGGTGTTTGTTTTTTGCCGTGGGCTAGAGGGAGAGACAAGAGAGAGTTTTGAACTTTTTGCTTAAGTAAAATGAGTGTGTGAGATCTCTCTTCTAGTTATACATCTTTATATACTACCTTGGACTAGTCAAGACCACTTATAGAAAGTCTAAGACAAGATGAGCAAAACATGGAAGTCTTTTGGTCAAGATAACTAGTCATTTACTAAGTTTTAGTAAGGCTTATGTTGTACAAGTTCAATTTGGTAATTGGTGTGCTCTATGTCCCCTTGGGACTACTTATCATCCAAAATTTGGGGGGGATAACTAGGATGTATTTTGATTCTTTTTATAGAATATCATATCATCACTTGAAAGTTATAATTTGGTAATTTAAGTATAATGTTTAACTGTAAATTGTATGTCTTGGTTTAATTCTTTTAAGTAGAATTCGGCCTATATGGTAAATGTGGGTGAAGTTTATAAAACTTTGAGCATTGGGTATAATAATGAGTATTTGTTAGAAGCGAATATAAATATTGTGGTTCCGGTGAAGCCAAAACATATTTTATCGCGAAACGTAAACAGTTTACGTAACCAATAAAAATAAAATATGAAAAGTTAATAATTATCCTCAAAATAATTATCTAACATTTGCTTGACGTAAACATTTAATTGTTTGATGCCCGTTTACGTTGAATGATAATTTTTAGCTTACGCGATTTAACTTAACGATTAAAATTAAAAGCAAACGCGTACGAGACTAAAAATAAATAGTGAAATAATTGACGTCGTAAATGACCTGAAAACACATAGTGTTATACAGAGTATTACAAACTAAAGTGAGTGTGCCATCACTGAACTTGTAGAGCTCTTCAGTATGCATCAGTCTCTTCCTTTTCAGCTTGTATTCATAAATTACTCCTTGTGGATCTGAGAGAGTGGTATATGGAGCTCTGCGAGACAAGTCAACGTTACGAGTTCTTGTCTTGGAGATGTTGAACTTCTTCTGGTAACTTTCTACTCCCAGATGAAGATCTTCAAATCTCGACTGAATGCCAAGTGGACAATGACATCGCCGGCGAGGTTGTTGAGCTTGTTTTGAGCAACAAGAAGCAACATGTCTTCAATGTCATTTAGATGTAGCCTAGAAAAGTCACCATCTATGAGTTTGTATAACTTCTGATCTGCTCTTCTAACGATGATCACTTTTAAATAACCATATCCATACCACTTCTTAACTGTGATACTAGTCAAGCTCAGAATCCTCATGGTAGAGTAAACATCATGCCTGGACTTCCTGTTAATCACGTATCCATATAACCTTTAACGTTTGGGTCCCCAATGAGAAATCCCTAAAGCATAATGCTTGTCATAAACTACCTTTTTGGACACCATAAGTTGGGAACCATGTCTTAAATACCTTCTACATCATACTTTGCAGCCTTTGTTTTTGTTTTTGATGCCGTATACTTTCTGTCAGTGTTTCTTCCTCTCAGATATTCTAGACCATTGTTGAAGAAGAAATCAACAGGAACAGTAAGACGACCTCAAATTTCTTGCAAAGGTAGAGGTTTGCTGAGGTCAAAGGGACAACGATTTCCTTCAGGGTTGTTCTAGTCCGGTTGATCAGATAGAGCACGATAACATTCTTCCATGTTATATTCTAGTTCCACATAACTTTTGCACGTTCGTTTGAGATGATTATAAACCGGTCCTACTAGATCGGCTTTTGTTAGATTGCTGATTTTGAGACGATTCATAGCAAAGGCGGAGAAGTAGATAGGAGTTCTCATTAATTCATTGAAGGAAAGAGGGGTTTTTTCTGCATTTGCAAGATCATTGAGCCAAGTCTGTGCCGGTTCATTGTTAACTAATTTGCCTTGGATCTATTTCGGATCAAGAGTAAGAGGCCTTGCAGGTTTCATGAACTAGTCATCCTTTGTAGCAACCTCAACATTGGGTTGTGCATTAGTGTTTCCCATGTCATCTCCTTGATTCAAAGGCATCTCAGTATCTGCAGCCTCAAAAACTGTTTCTTCTGATTGAACAGACTTATCAGTCAATTTTGGTTGAGAACATGTGGTATCTTTAGAAGAACCAGTTGACTTTGACCTTTTGGACGATTGAGCATCATCACTTGTCTTCCTTTTCTTTAACCCTTGGTCTGTTCCAGCTGGAGGGTCTTTATCTCTATCATCATCATCGGGATTCCTATTCTTCTATTTGTCAGCAATGCCTTGATCCATGGCATCTTCATCCATAAGTATTGACTCCATAAGAGCATGAAACAGTGCTTTGTTATTAGGATGATTGTTAAATGACTTGGATGTTGTCATGGTCTCGAATAGGGCTTGTTTCTAATCAAATTCATTAAGTGCGGCCTTGTCAAATGATTTGATGGTATACTGAGACTCTTGCTATTTTGCTCCATCTTGATTTTACGGATATCTACCGCACTTTTATGAGGTTTCTGTTGCTGTTTGAGCTCTTCTACAACATCTGCTGGAACGAAGTGTTCCTTAATGAATTATGCAGTATGTTTCTGGAGCACCTTATGAAGAGCATCTCCTAGACTTGTTCCAAGGTACTCTTTTACAGCCGTCAGAACTTCAGATTTGATTGTTGCAATAAGTGTTGTATAGTGATCACCATTTTTGAGCTCTTTGACTTCCTTATCCATGTTCGATACTCTAAGATTGTTAGACCTAGTTTTATGTAAAGTGATGGTCATTAATATTCCCGAACCTTGTATTAGTCTAGTTAATGTTCCCGGGAATTCTATAAGCTAATTGGGCTTAGTTATGGGCTTTCAAGCCCATTAGATATCAAGCCCGGCCTTAGAAGCCCACTTAAACCCAAGGCTAGCCCAAGTACTTTTCTATATAAAGCCCTCTCCTCATGTGGAGAGGGTGTTGCTCATTTTACTTTTATTTAATGTGTAGCTATTTTTTTGTTATTTTCTCTCTCTAAAACATCTCTCTCTCTAAAGTGCAAGTAATTTCATGTATTGTGTGTGATTTGATAAGTGTAACATGTGGTATCAAGAGCTCAAGGTTTACTAGTTTTTATGATTTGCTTATTCTTGCTTATTCCTAAGCAAATTCGTCCTTGTTTTTTTCTTTTTAGCCATGGCTCATTTTGAGTTATGGTTTCTTGATTCTTAAGTTGTTCAAGTACTAGCTCTCTAGCTTATTGTGTTCTTATAAACTGCTTATTTGGAATCATACATAGCTTATTTGGTTTTTCCTTTTTGTTTGAATATTTTGGTTCAAAACGATTTGGAAAATCAATCTTCAAGGTGTTTGTTGTTGTTTTGAATCATCTTGTTGTACCTTACCACCTTTGAGCTTATTGGTAAGTTATTTATTGCTTAAAATAATCTCCATGGAGCTTATTTGGTTCGGTTAGGCTTAGTTATCCAAGTGAGTTCATTGTAGCGGTTTGGGTATTGTAGTACGATTTGGTTTGTTTTGTAGTTGAATTCAGGTAAGGACAAGAAAGCTTTGTACTAGATTTGTTTGGTAATCATTTGTGAGCAAGAAAACAAAAGTACATCCCTGGTAGCAGTTTACTATTGTGGTCCTAAACGTTAAAAGTGACATCTTTGTCCTTAAAAGTTTGGCATCTTTCTTAGCGGTTTGGTTTAGTTTTTTTGTAGCAGTTTACCAGCTTTGAACCGTACAGGTTTGAGTATAGGTGTAGCGGTTTGACATAATCTTAGTCCTTCCTAAATGTTACTCTGCCAAAATTAAGAGTACGTAGCGGTTTGATAATGTTTAAGTAGCAGTTTTACCTATTCTGTCATGTATCGATTTTAAGCTCAGTCGTACGGTTTGATTAAACTGCATAGGTAGCGGTTTGTCAAATTATTTGGCAGCGGTTTGAGCACTAGTAGAGGTTTGGTGTCCTTAGCGGTTTGCCAGATTGGTGGCGGTTTACCTCAACTGACTTGGTAGCGGTTTATCAGTTAGGTAGTGGTTTGATCAAGAAACCTTTGTCAGCGGTTTGACAGACACCCCAAGCGTTTGAACATAACCAGTTTTGGTCGCTGGTTTGCTTGCCAGCGGTTTGCTTACAGGTGGTAGAGGTTTGATCAATTCTTAGTTTATACTAAACCAAAACAATACCAAATCAAAACACCCAGTAGAGGTATTGAGAATACAACATAGATGTTTTAAACTTTCGATAAGAGGTTAGTTCTTCGTAATGTTTGCTATTAACTGCAGAGTTTGCTACACCTAGTAAGGGTTTGCTTCACTTAGACAAACTTAGACTTTTAATCATCAAGGACTTACAATTCAAACTTGGACTTAACAAACATTTAACTTTACAACAACAAACCCTAACAACAAACAATCATCATTTCATAGTTTCTTCTTGACTTTGTAAAATCTCGTAAAAGTTTATTCTTTTCCGATTTAAGTCATAGAGTTGTAAACTCCCATGAAATCCCAAGGACTTTAATCAAAAGCAAATCATAATTACTAATCACTAAAACGATCCTACTTTATTATTTCACATCACTCCTACAATGTCGACTCAACAAGACATTTATGCAGCCGGTTCCGAAAACTGACCTCCTATGCTTAACAAAGAGAACTATGTTTCATGGTCTTCACGTCTTCTCCGTTATGCAAAGAGTAGACCAAATGGAAAGTTAATCTACAACTCCATTATGAATGGTCCATATGTCAGACGAATGATTCCTGAACCAGGTGATGCAGACCGTGAAGTTCCTATCAATGAAACCTTTCATGAGCAGACCGATGATGAACTCACTGAGAAGGAGATTAAATGAGTAGAAGCTAATAATCCAGCCATTCTGACTATACTTCTCGGTCTTCTTGAAGACATCTATGCTACTGTCGATAGTTGTGAAACTGCTCAAGAAATCTGGTTACGTGTTCAGCAAATAATGAAAGGTTCTGACATTGGAATTCAAGAGAAAAAAGCTAAGTTGTTTAATGAATGGGAAAGGTTTACTTCCACTGATGGAGAATCAGTTAAGTCTTATTATCATCGTTTCTCAAAGTTGATGAACGATTTCAAGAGAAACAAACACTTTCCAGAAAAGATTGCCAGTAATCTCAAGTTCATAAACAACTTACAACCAGAATGGAGTCGACATGTTACCATCGTTCATCAAAGAAAGGACTTGCATACTACAGATGTAACATTCCGTATCTTTAGATCATTTACGACGCTATTTAAATTCACTATTTATTTTTTTTTCATACGCGTTTGCTTTTAATTTTAATCGATACGTTAAATCGCGTAAACTAAAAATCAACAATCAACGTAAACGGGTACCAAGCAATTTATTGTTTACGTCGAGCAAGGGTTAAGTAATTATTTTGAGAATAATTATTAACATTGCACAAGTTAATTTTTATCGGATACGTAAAAGCGTTTACGTTTCGCGATAAATGACAATTAGGTATTCCTGGAACCACAAAAATTAAGCAACGCTTCAACGAATACCTATGTTTACATACAATGATCAAAGTTTTTAAAACTTCACTCATATGCATGCACATATACACGTCCCATATATATATATACAAGGCAACAATTTCATTACAGAATAACAAGTAAACAAACACTTGGTAACAAAATACCTACACAATCCATAATACTATACTCCAACTTCTAACAATGCAATAACACCTTTTTAATTAACAGACATAAAGTAACTATGAAACATACCATCCTCTTTTCCTATCATTGGGAAATTCCATTTGAAATGGACCAAAGGGGCAGTACCATAAGGAAGTACCAAGTCTTCCATAAAGACCCTCTAGTAGCCCCCCCTTGAATTTCCAACGCCAAGAAACCCTCCCCCTTTTTGATTTTCTTGGTCAAACTTAGCTAGTATTCTTACCACCTTTATATATGTTACTTACATGCAAAGTGATAACAACACAACTCTTACACACTTAACAAAAACATTTTTTTTCTCTCTTTTGGCTACAAAACCCACGGCTCACTATCAAAACCCTAAGCAAACCATACAAATTTATTCTACAATATTTACACACCTTCATACATCATATCTAAGATATCTCCAAGTGTTTTAAAGGTTTGATTAAACCTTTAAAAGGATTGAAGCAAGAAAAGGAAAGATTAGGTTTTCAAACTAATCTAGGGTTTATAAACTTGCAAGCTTGGGTTTAAAGTCTAAACAAGGGTTTAGCACATATCTCTCATCATCATACATCACTATAAGGTTATCTAAAAACCTTCATGTCTTTACTCTTTTCATTTCATGAGTTTATATGTATATGATGTTCTATGTAGTAAAATCACCACTTAGGATATGTTTAACTTGTAAAAATAGATTTTTCTTATAATCATGGTTTTATGAACTTGTACACATGTTATATGGTTGGTAATATGATGTCACAAAGGAAGTATAAGTATTGCACACTCATGGTCTATGTATAAAAAGTTTATATATGTTTATGGTTAAAAGGTCTACTTAATAAAGTTTATGATTTAGAAGTTGTTAAGGACTTGTTACTATGGACTCTTGAACAAATATGGACTTATAGACATTTTTTTATATGTATGACATAGTATATTAAGAGTTACAAAGTACTTGTGGTAAATTAATTTGTTGAAAAGTATACAAAACAAAAGTATATAATTAATTATATACAAGTTATAAAAAGGGATGTTTGATTTCGAATTCCAAACAAGGGATTTAACATTTTTATAAAATAATACGTCTCATGACGATTCCAAATATGTAAAGAACTTGAAAAACCGCTTTATAACGAAAAAGATACGACAAATATACGTTTTACGTTAATACCGGGTTTTATAAAATAAGTTTTATAAAAAGTTACTGTTCATCAGGGACTTTTATTTTTGAAAACATCATTAATATGATAGAACTTTTAAAAACGAAGACGTGCTCGAAAGAATCGCTAAAAACGGAGCTATAACGAATAAGTTACGACATTTACGAGATTTACGATAACTAAATCTATAAAAATAAATATATAACTGTTATGAACAGTAAAAATCACTATTCATCAGAAAACTCAGATTTTGAAAATGTTATATTTTGATAACTCGTCTTAATACGAAGGCGTGGACGTAAGAAACGAAAGAAACGGACTTAAAACGAGAAAGTTACGCTAGTTTTACTAAAGTATACTTATAAACGTTTTTACTTTATAAATATGATTTCACTAAAACGATTAGATGGTGATGTAGCTATATAGAATTATATGTGGTATTAGTTAATCAAAGTACTATATTACTAGGGAGTTTCATAATGAGGCCTCTTCGGGGTGGCGTATCGACGAGTTGTTGGATTTACGATTTAAAGTGTCCTAGCTCCTCATACGTCACTACATGACCTCTTAATTATGATAGCCCGAACATAGTGATAGATGAGCTATAATACGACCTATAAATAATCAAAGTGTTTAGTACTTATACGACCTATATTGGATTAGGTTGCCTTCGGATTCCTATCGGACGCATTTTTTCTACTATGAATACTTGTTGATTACCATAGTCACTCCTCGAGATGAGTCAAGCCCCCATTTTACTACGTGATTGGTTTACAAAATCTACGAAGAATTACATGCTATGTTTTACTATTGGACACAAGTGTTTTTCTAAGTGTTTTCAAAATGTTTACAAAGTGTATGCTATCCAGATTACTGCCTGAATATTATTGCTAAGTTACCTTATTGCCGTGAAGTCCCTATTTATCATGAACCGTTAATTGCTATTGTAGTAAGCGCGAGTGTTGTGGATAGATCTATCGGGACTGAAAATCCCCACCTTTCCTTGGGTCACTAGTTTGATCAAGGTGGATTGAGTGGGACGTGCCACTAGGAGGTGAGATGGATGAGCCGATGAAGATTCCAGGGTTTGACGAGGAGGAGGAGTTGAATGAGTTCATGGATGATGATCAAGATGTTGGAGATGAGGAGATTGAGGAGTGGCTGATGACCCCAGTAACGCCCCCGAGAGCTACTATGACTGTTCCTAGCACCTACGAGGTTGGAAGTCTATCTACGGCTACACCCGTGGGACACCCTCTTACTACTATGACATCTGACTGCTACGCAATCCTTAGAGAAGATGACTATGTGATAGGATACAATTTGGAGTTAGGGCACAAGAAGTAGTGAAGAAGATGGTGATAGTAAGCGATGCTGAGGTGACTGATAGGATTGTTATAGGGGAGATCCATCCTCGAGTGACTACTTTAGAGGGGCAGATACAGAACCTGCAGACCTCATTGCATGGAGTCTGGCTGCAGAACCATCAGTTGCAGACTAGATTGTCTGATATGGAGAAACGTGAGGGCCACCTGATAGCAAACTGTCTTGGATGGAGGAGCAATCATGGCAGTTCTTGATAAGAAACTTACGGACCCGCCTACTGATACCCCAGTAGTTTAATATCTTGTTTTCCCTATTACCATGATGACCTAGGATCTTTTGTATAGATACACTAAACTGCTAGTGCCAGTTAGTGACTTTATGCTGCCGAGTGAAATTTTTGTTCTCTCTGTAAACACTGCAGCCCTATTAGGAGTTATGTAAAACCTTGTGCTAGAAACTTAGAAAACTATCGATGTATCTTTAGGAACTATGGAAGTAGCATTGAAGGATTGTAGTACTAAGAAACCATGTAGTCTTTTGAACCCTTTTAGCTATATTCATGCATGCCCTTACTAAAACATTATGATTTTACGAAACATATCACAGTCACACAATAAAGCAAATTCGTTAAACTATTTCGTTATCAACTCATACACAATTTGTTACCACGACATAAACCCCTTACTATTACATTATGAACTGTCATGTGATTCCTTCGAAAAACCATTTTGATACTACCTCATAGAAAATTCTATTATCTTCCAAATAAAACCAAAGACTATGACATATAACAAACTACCTTACAATCATCTAGTAAATTACAATCATTTTCATAAACTGTTTTACTATCATTGGTAAACTATTTTACCTTCGCCCAATAAACTGACATTTTATAAACTATTCACAATCATATTTACGAATGCCTTATGAATTACCTTCTTGACATCTTAAAAAAAACTACGTTCTCTGAAACACTTTAAAATACATTTTGTAAACCGATGAGTCTATAACATGAAACGATTTTGGCAAACAAATAAATGAATGACCTATTTTTTATCATAAATAGTGTACGACAATAAGTTTTGACAAGGATGGACATGTCGTCGTTTGGTCCTCAATTATGCATAACCTGATCAATTATGCATAATTCAGGAAAAACCATGATTATGTCAGAAGACGTCGCCTCTAAAATCTTTCCCTTCCTTGGGAATAAAAATCTACATTTGAACGAGAGTTTTCATGAATCAAATATTTGTACTTTAGCTACGGATCACCATGCAAGAAGCCCTTTTCCATTCAAATACTTGGGAAAAGTCCCATACTTATCATCATAAATCAAACATCTTTCTTTCTTCCCTTTTGTTATCCTTAAACCCTTTCCCTGTCATTTTTGACTTATGACGTCGCTTTAACTAAGCTGAGTCAGTCAAGAACTGGAAGACCCCTGAATCACCGACAAAGATCCGTTTATTTTTAGGATTAGCGGGTTACTACCGAAGATTTATTGAGAATTTCTTCAAGGTCGCCAACCCCTCACTCTGTTGACTCAAAAGAATAATACATATGTGTGGGGCGATAAGCAAGATGAAGCTTTCCGCATTCTGAAGGAGAAGCTATGCAATGCTCCAGTGTTAGCACTCCCCGATGGACCCGATGACTTTGTAGTCTATTATGATGCATCAAAACAAGGTTGAGGTCACGTTTTGATGCAGCAGTGCAAGTGATACGACGACCCCGTCAATACAGTTTGAACAGCATTAGAATAATTTACCCACACAATGACTAGAAAAAGGTTGCGGTGGTGTTTGCCCATTAAAATCTTGGAGCCATTTTTTCTTATGGGACGAAAAGTGTTATCTACACTGACCACAAGAGTCTCCAGTACATATTTGATCAGAAAGATTTAAATATGCGCCAAAGGCGGTGGATCGAGCTACTTAGTGACTACGAGTGTGAGATAAAATACCACCCGGGCAAGGCGAACGTGGTGGCAGATGACTTGAGCAGAAAAGAAAGACTCAAGCCAAGACGAGTATGTGTTATGAGTATTACTATTCATTCTAGACTTAAGACTAAGATTTTGGAAGCGCAGAGCGAAGCTTCTAAGGATCTCAAAGCCCCAATTGAATGGCTAAGAGGATTAGAAAGACACTTTAAGCAACGAGATGATGGTGAAATTTACTTCTTTGATCGTATCTGGATTCCATCAGTTGGTGGTGTAAGGAAATTGATCATGGATGAAGCTCATACTTCTAGATATTCAGTACATCCGGGTGCGGATAAGATGTACTATGACCTGAGAGACTAGTATTGGTTGCCTAGTATGAAGAGAGACATTGCCGAGTATGTTAGCAGATGTCTTACGTGTTCTAAGATTAAAGCCGAACATCAGAAACTCTCAAGATTTCTTCAGCAACCAGAAATTCCTGAGTGGAAATAGGAAAAGATAACGATTGACTTTGTCACAAAGTTCCCTAAAAGTAGCAGTGGGCATGATACAATTTGGGTCGTTGTGGATAGATTGACCAAGTCGGCTCACTTCTTACCTATTCGTGAAGACTACAAGACGGAGAAGTTAGCAAAGATTTATACCAATGAGATTGTAGCGAGACATGGTGTGCCGGTGTCAATCATTTCAGACCGTGATGGTCGATTCACGTCACACTTATGGCAAGCTTTTCAGAAAGCGTTGGGTACGAGACTAGACATGAGTACGGCTTACCACCCTCAGACCGACGGTCAGAGTGAGCGTACTATTCAGACGCTGGAGGATATGCTTCGAGCTTGTGTTATGGATTTTGGTGGCAGTTGGGATACTCATCTTCCATTGATTGAGTTTTCCTATAATAACAGTTACCACACAAGCATTAAGTGCGCACCATTCGAGGCTCTGTACGGGCGGAAATGTAGATCCCCCGTGATATGGACTGAAGTTGGAGAAAGTCAGCTTATTGGACCAGAAATTGTGCAAGAAACGACTGAAAAGATTGTTCAAATTAAGGAAAGATTGAAGACGGCTAGGAGTCGCCAGAAAAGCTATGCTGATAAGAGGCGTAAACCTCTTGAATTCCAAGTTGGAGACCGAGTGTTACTTAAGGTATCTCCATGGAAGGGAGTGGTACGATTTGGTAAGAAAGGAAAGCTAGCACCACGATATGTGGGACCATTTGAAATCGTGGAGCGTGTTGGACCGGTGGCTTATCGGCTGAAGTTACCCCAGGAGCTAAGCTGTGTCCACGACACGTTTCATGTGTCGAACCTCAAGAAATGCTTGGCTGAGCCAGATGTTCAGGTGCCTTTGGATGAGATCGAGATTGATGAAAATCTTTAGGTTGTCGTATCGACACATTACACTAAATTTTTTGAGGAATGGATTGTTCGTTTAACTATGGTTCTATCATTTCTTGATAGAGTGCGATTTTTTCTTGTTCTACTTACACCTCCTATATTGATTGTGGAGTACGAGTGAGCGGTAAAAATTATGAGATACTCCTATTTAAAAAACTCACAATAGTTTCTGAATTGTACTTCATTATCAAATTCTCAACCATGATCCGTTCTAATTGACACTATGGAGCATCCTAATTTATTTTGAATCATTTTGCTAAATATTTCAAATTTTTCGAAGCTTCGCTGTTATTTAGCTAAAAAATCTAGTCATGGGAATCGAGAAATAGTCATATGATTTACTTAGGTCATAACTATTTCCTCCATACTTTTGTAGGGCGGAGGAGCCCCCAAACATAATACTATGTGAAGTAGTTCTAAGCATCTAGTTGTGGCCACCTCCTAAACTATATTTTTGCCTTGTGACTTGCATAGAGCTTGTTTTCTATATTTTGCAAGCATCACAAAAATGTCGTGTATTTAGTTTGGGTAGGTTTCTACTAGTTCTTTTAGAAAGCTAATGATTGATGATATCCACTTCCTGCACAATACAAATGCAAAACAAACATATATTTGGCAGTTTTTGTCTGTTTTTGGTCATTTAAGCTCGTTTTTAGAGGTAAAAGACATGTGTAATTAAGCACTTATCAGTGCATTTAACATTGTGAGGACAATTAGGTTATTGGCAAGTGTTAGATCTAGTTTTATGTAAAGTGATGATCATTAATATTCCCAAACCTTGTATTAGCTTAGTTTATGTTTCCAGGAATTCTATAAGATAATTGGGCCAAGTTATGGGCTTTAAAGCCTATTGGATATCAAGCCCTGCCATGGAAGCCTACTTAAACCCAAGGCTGGCCCATGTACTTTACTATATAAATCCCTCTCCTCATGTGGAGAGGGTGTTGCTCATTTTACTTTCTTTTAATGTGTAGCCAATTTTCCTTTTGTTATTTCTCTCTCTAGATTGCAAGTAATTCATGTGTCTTGTATGTGATTGATAAGTCTTACATGTGGTATCAAGAGCTTAAGGTTTACTAGTGTTTGTGGTTTGCTTATTCTAGCTTATTCAAGTTTTTTTTTGTTTAAATTCATCCTTGTTTCTACTATTGTCACGTCTCACTTTGAGTAGTGGTGTTTTGATTCTCAAGTGTGTTTTAGCACTAGCTTCTTAGCTTACTTGTTGCTTATAAACGGCTTATTAAGAATCAAATATTGCTTATTTGTTTTTTTTTTGTTCGAAAGTTTTGGCACAAAATCGCATAGAACATTCATTGATTTCAAGGTTTTTGGTGTCGTGTTGAATTTCCCAAGTATACTCTCTTTACTCTTGACTAGTTTGTAGCCTACTCTTAGCTTAAAAGGATCTCCCTTTAAACTTATTTGGTTAGTTTAAGGTTAATTTGTCAAGAATGTTCATTGTAGTGGTTTGAGAGTATTAGTACTTGTTTTTTTGCTTGATAGTCATTAGTTAGCTAGAAAACAAGTCTCAAGTACTAGTGGCGGTTTGGATAAGTGGTCCTCTTATTTGAAAATGACACTTTTGGCCGTAGTGGTTTGTCATTTTGCATAGCAGTTTGGCAGTTTAAGGTGGCGGTTTGCTAGTTCATTCGTGTAGCGGTTTAGGACAGGTACAAGTAGCGGTTTACTACATTTCTTGGTCCACTTAAACATTACTCTGCCTATTTTATTCTTTGGTAGCGGTTTGATAAATTTTCAGTGGCAGCGGTTTGATTCAAAGTTATAAGCAGCGGTTTGATACAATAGCGGTTTAGCCGGGTATATATATTTGGTAGCGGTTTACCATTTTATACTAAGTAGCGGTTTGAACTTTTCAATCGCAGCGGTTTGCTAAGATAAATCAGCAGCGGTTTGTCAATACGGTCCATAGCGGTTTGACATTTTCCACAAGGTAGCGATTTGCTATTTAAGGTAGCGGTTTGGTTAAAAAGAGGTAGCGGTTTGTTCTAGTTTAAGGTAGCGGTTTGACTATTGCATTGCTAGCGGTTTAACCACATTCAAGGTAACGGTTTATTCTTTCTTTAGGTAGCGGTTTGGTTACTTAAGGTGGTGGGTTGACCTTAATTTCTTTGCAGTCGTTTACCATATTCTTAGCAGTGGTTTGACAAACACTTGGACTTAATTAATACCTTCAACGAACCTCCGTGTCAATTCAAACTTGGACCTTTAATCATCAAGGACTTATAACTTACTTGGACTTAACAAATACTTAATTCACCAACAACAAACAATCTTCATTTCACGATTTCTTTTTGACCTTGTAAAATCCCGTAAAAGCTTATCCTTTTTCGGTTTAAGTCATATAGTTGTAAAATCCCATGAAATCCCAAGGAATTTAATCAAAAGCAAATCATAATCACTAATCACTAAAACAATCCTAACTTATCATTTCACATCACTCTTGCAATGTTGACTCAACAAGACATTTATGTAGCCGGTTCTGAAAACCGTCCTCCTATGCTTAACAAAGAGAACTATGTTCCATGTCATCACGTCTTCTACGTTATGCTAAGAGCAGACCAAATGGAAAGTTAATCTACAATTCCATTATGAATGGTCCATATGTCAGACGAATGATTCCTGAACCAGGTGATGCAGACCGTGAAGTTCTTGTCAATGAAACCTTTCATGAGCAGACAGATGATGAACTCACTGAGAAGGAGCTTAAACAGGTAGAAGCTGATGATCAAGCCATTCAGACTATACTTCTCGGTCTTCCTGAAGACATCTATGCTGTTGTTGACAGCTGTGAGACTGCTCAGGAAATCTGGTTACGTGTGTAACAAATGATGAAAGGTTTTGATATTAGAATTCAAGAGAAGAAGGCTAAGTTGTTTAATGAATGGGAAAGGTTTACTTCCACTGAGGAGGAATCGATTGAGTCCTACTATCATCATTTCTCAAAGTTGATGAATGATTTCAAGCGAAACAAACACTTTCCAGAAAAGATTGCCAGTAATCTCAAGTTCCTAAACAACTTACAACCTGAATGGAGTCGACATGTTACCATCGTTCATCAAACAAAGGACTTGCACACTGCAGATTACACTCAGTTGTATGATTTCTTGAAATACAATCAAAAGGAGGTGGATGATCTAAGAGCAGAACGACTTGCAAAAACACACGATCCTTTAGCACTCATGGCAAATTCCAACAATCCCTTTAGTTATCCAGTGTTTCACCCAGATCTACCATCATCAAGTACCTACATACAACAACCACAACCCAACAACAACTATAACTCACAACCATCATTCAACCAGAACTACATGCAACAACCAATACCAAATCCCAAGGACATTACAGATCCCACAACTGCAATGAACATGGCACTTGTTCTAATGGCTAAGGCATTCAAACTAAACTACTCAACACCAACCAACAACAACTAGAGAATTTCATCAAACCCTCGTAATAGGCAGATTGCTCAGCCGGGTATGAATTTGGGTTAAGATAATCAGATGCAGATGGTTGGAGGAAATGGGAGAAATCAGTTTAGACAATATGCTGGGCAGAATGTCAGGAATCAGGTTGTTCAGAGTGCAGTTTAGAATCCGGGTGTTCAGAATGTTGGAAATCAGAATGGGCTAATTGTTGTTTCAAGAATTGCTAATCAAAATGGGAATGATAATGTTATAGCAGCACAGGCTGAGGGTAATGTAAATGGGAATAATGGTAATCAGATAAGGTGTTACAACTGAAGAGGATTGGGTCATCTTGCTAGGAACTGCACAGTCAGGCCATAAAGAATGGATGCTGCTTATCTTCAGACTCAGTTGCTGATTGCTTAAAAGGAAGAAGCAGGAATCCAACTACAAGCTAAAAAGTTTGATTTGATGGCTGGTGCAGCAGATCTTGATGAGATTGAGGAAGTCAATGCAAACTGCATTTTGATGGCTAATTTGCAGCAAGCATCGACATCAGGTACTCAAACTGACATAGCTCTCGTCTATGACTCAGACGGATCAGCTGAGGTACAACTCTATGAAAATTGATATAATAATGAGATATTTAATATGTTTACTCAAGAGGAGCAGTATACTAAGCTACTCGATCCCATTCCTGAACCACACCAAGTACAATAGAATAATAGTAATGTTATTTTTGAGGTTTCTGGTGTGGAACAAGAGGGGGAACAGTAGAACAACATCCTGTAACTGTTGAGGAAACACGTGTGATAAGTGCTTAATTACACATATCTTTTACCTCTAAAAACGAGCTTAAATGACCAAAAACAGACAAAAACTGCCAAATATATGTTTGTTTTGCATTTGTATTGTGCAGGAAGTGGATATCATCAAAAAGACAGAAAACCAAGCCAAAATGACAAAACTGAGCATGGAATGGAAAAGACTGTGCAAAATCAAGGCCAAAGTCCAAAAATGCCAAAGTCAGAGTCAATACTGAAGAATACTATTGAATGCAATCTTTACCCATCTGATGGGCCGGGAAAGCCCAATAGTATA
>BQNB010040893.1:0-47101 GCA_026074375.1 Tanacetum coccineum | reverse complement strand
GATTATGACTGTTGTACCTTGAAGTAATACCCCAGATTAGCTTCCGCTGCTATATGTAAAAATGGGGGTGTTACCATAAAATATACCAAGGGTTAAGGTCTAAAGACGCGCAAGTGAATTTCTCATCACATGTATATATGACTGCATACATATAAAAATATGTATGATTTCGTGGTAACGATGTACGCATCGTTGGTCGTATTTATTATGTGTTATAATCGAACGACATAATTATAGGTCGTTGGTTGTCTGGATTCACACCGTAAATATATATAATATATAGTAAAATATAAAATATATATCTAAGTGTAAAAACCAACACAATTAGTAAAACCGAGAAGTGGTATAGAGCTTTCCCGGGTCGTTTATCCCCAACGAGGCTGGACTGGTAGATCGATACGATCGAAGATTTGAGTTTGAAGGAAGGAATTGGTTTGGGAAGTGGAAAAAGTCAAATTAGATAAAAACGGACTAAAACGTTTAAGAAAAACCTAGAAATTACGAAAATAAACTAGAAAACGAGAGCCCGAATCCCGAACAAAAGGGGGAAAACCTAAAATCTTTAAAAATAACCCTACGAAGAAATTTTTACTTCTAAACTACTCTACGGGACAAATAACGAAGAATGAAAAAGACTAGACCGAAAATGGAGTTCGTTTGACCCAAAAACGAGTCAAAACAAAAAACTCGCACCCGGACCGTTCTTTTAAAAAATGGAAAGTTGTAAAAATGACCCTACAAAAAGTTTTATATTTTTCCTACAAACTATATGACAAAATAAAATTTTCTAAAAAAGAAAAATATTTTTTTGATAATTTTTGTATTTGTTATGAATTTTTAAAACTTTAAACTAAATTAAGTTATAAAAAATATTAAATGACTTCAAAAAATTCTGAAAATTTACTAAACATACTTTACACTATGGCAGTCCTACGAAAAATAAGAAACTAAAGATTGCTTAATGAATAAGCCCCGATTTGAGAATAAGCCCGAAATAAGCGCGAACACTTATAAGGCTTAAAACCAAAACCCCTTTAAGTACCACACCCTAGAGTCTATAACGAAAAAGACTCCAAAGAGGCGCAGTGGTAGAGTGGTTGGTAAAGGAGGGGATGTATCGCTTGGTTCCCGTGGTTCGAGTCCTTGCTCACCCTGGCCAAGTGTCTTCCTTTTTTTTTTTTTAAAACTCAAAGAAGCAAAGTTGTTAAGCTTATGGGGCTTAACAACTTTGTCAACTAGAGCTTTTGCTGAAAACCAATGAATAAGCTTAAAAATAAGCTCAAACTTGACAGTTTGGCTTATTTGGGCTTAAAGGCAAAAAGAGGTTAAGTCTTTTGGACTTAGGGTCGAAATAAGCTAGGAACAAGGCTAAAATAAGCTGAGATGGGCTAAACCAATCTAAATAAGCTTAAAAGTCTAAAGGCTTAAGGCCTAATAAGCTGTGGGAAATCTTAATGATGACAGAAAAGCTAAAGTGCGCTTAAAAGGCTAAAGTGCTTAAGACTTGGGCTAATAAGCTAGAAAAAGGCAAAATAAGCTTAACAACTAATTATCTAATCTAAATAAGCTGTAAGAACACAAGGGAGCTTATGGAATAAGCTCAATAAGCCAGAATCAAAAAATAAGCAATCCCTCAGCCTAAGGGACTCAAAAACAGCCAAAGGGCATGTTTGGGCTTAAAAAATTAACACCACAACAAAGCACTTCAAGTCTGAAACTTTTGAGGCTTATCTAAGAGCTTATAAACTCTTAAAATAAGCCAATAACTTGGGCTTAAATTGGCTTAAAGGCTGAGGAAATTAAGCCTAAAGTCTCCCCTTTGCACCAGGGGAGCTTTAAGGCTAATTTTCAAGGGCTTATTTGACAGCTTATTTTAAGCTGTCAAATAAGCTCTAAAAACACAAATAAGCTCAAACAGATTGAGTGCACTAGCTAAACAGCTTGTGCACCAATTTTGAGCTTTTGAAAACCATTTTTACTTGCTTATTTTTGGTGTTGAAAATGGTCTTTTGGTTTTTAGAAACTGTGACCAAAAGGGACTTGGTGCTTTTGACTTAACAAAGTCAAAAAGGCAAAGGCACTTGAGGACGACCCTCTATTAACACACAAAACACACACTTTGTGAAACTTTAAACTCAAACCACAAGTGCTTAACCAATAAGCACTTGTGGTGTCTTAAAAAATCTCCATTTTGAACACAGTTTTAAAAACTTTAGATACAATTTTAAAAAACTAAAATTTTCTAAAAACAGCTTAAAAATGCTTAAAAACTTTAGCTAAAGTTAACACCAAATTACTTAACCCATGCTAACACCCTTTTGACCCGTATAAGTTAACCCAAAACCACCCCTTTATCCAAAACAAACAAGGCAAAGTGATTTTAAAATCAATTTTTTAAGCTAAAACTTGAAAACCATTTATCTACTCTAACTTATGTTGACCTACTTAAACTATTTTAGACACTAAAAGTCCCGAGCTTATTAAGAAACATAAGCAGTTTCTCAGCTAGCTTAATTTATATCTAAATATGACAGAATTGAGAGATAAGCTAATATAACACAAAATTATGCAATAAAAACTTAAAACAGCCAAATAACAATTCTAAACTAATGTGTTTATAAAGATTGAAAGCAAATAAGCTAATGACTTAAGCTAGAAATTAAGCTAAATGAACATGGAGAATTGAAACCTTGGATTTTTGTTGTCTCAGAACCAAGGCCACAAAAAACCTATGGGCACCTTGCCTCTAAAACCTGAGCTTTAAGCTCAATAAGCTAAATGTAGCTTATTAACTCCTCAAAGCTTCTAAACTTGATCATTATGAATTCAAATGAACAATTTTTGAACTAAAATAGACAAACTCAGTGTTTAACAAGCTTTGAGCAATATTGGAACAATTTTAGAAAAAAATGGAATAAGCTAATTTGAGCTTATTACAAGCTTGTTAGCTAAAACAAGCTTAAAATATGAAAACTTGAGAACTACCACAACTGAACTAGTTTGATTACTTCTAAAAGAAAAGTACAAGATTAAAAGTAGTAAGTGCAACTGAATTAAAAGTTTAAAAACTTAAATGAAAACGATGAACAGTACACGAAATTTTAAAAAGTACAAAGGAAATTTTTAAAACTCTAAAACTAACTACTCCTTTCTCTGTCTTCTTCTTCTTTTATAGATGTCCAGCTTCTTTGTTGTGTGCTTGTTGTGTTTCTTTTGTGAGTGCAAAAGGGCAAACAAATCATGGCCTTCAATCTTCAAAAATCAATTATCACAGCCGTTGGATCAATCTTGAAAAGAGTGGGATTGCCAAATGGGATTAGGGTTTTAGTGGAGGAGGGGGGAAACGTTTACCCAGGGATTTTTGAGGTGCAGGGTAAAAGGGGGAAGGCAAACCCGTGAGTTTGCTTGTGGGGGAAAAAGGCGGGAAAAACGGGTTATAAAAAGAAGGTGACAGGGCGTGGGTTTGGGTAAATGGCAAAGTTGGTCCTTGATGGTGTTATGTTCGATTGCACAATTCGTCCTTGTTGTCAAATAACTTTGGGGACTTGGCAGAAATAGTCCCCAAAAGTTATATGACAAATTGCACCACAAGTCCTTTTGTGTACAAGTCTTTGCCATTGGCAGAAATGCCCCTTGTGGTTTCATTTTCCAAATTGGCAGATTTGGCCCTCCTCTTTATTTTCTCTTAATTTCTTTTATAAATACAAGTTTAGGGATTTACAAGTCCAGTCCCTAAACTTATATTTCTTGACTTTTGGCTTCGGGGTTGACTTGGGCTTTGACCAGTTGACTTTTCTGTTGACTTTTTGACTTGATTGACTTTTCGGCTTCGATTTGGCTTTGTCTTTCACAGTCTTTTCCATTCCGAGTCCGGTTTTGTCGTTTTGGCTTTGTTTTTCGTCCTTTTCTTAGTTATCCGTTCCTGCACAATACAATTAGCAAAACAAGCGTATATTTGGCATTTTAAGTCCGTTTTTGGTTATTTTAGCTCGTTTTTAAAGGTAAAAGGTATGTGTAATTAAGCACATACCAAAATCCCCCATACTAAGGTATTGCCGTGTCCTCACGCAATGTTATGAAGTAAACATTTACGAAAACTAAGAATCTCAATCCCCCTCGACTAATAACCTCGAAAAGTAGCTAAGTGTTCGTCAAGGGAAACTAAAGAATCAAAAGCTTCGACAAGTCCCGTTTTCACCACTTTTTATTTGTCTATTAACTATCCCTAATATTTTTGGATTTTCCTTTTTCTTTTCTCGACTTCCTGTTTGACTTCCTTTATTATATCAACACCCTTTTTGGAAGATCGTAGAAATTAGAAAGCCCATAGAAATAATCTACGGATGTCCTGACGGATAAAAATTCATCGTCCCGATTTTTTTACTTTCCAAACCAAGCAATTAAACAAGATCATTTGTCAATATAAGTCTAAATGCTAAGCACTCATACTTATGACTTGTGAACTTTTAACTCCCAACATGAATATATGATTTAAATGTGTGTACTCATTTCAACTCAACCATAGATCAACTTATTTCCATAGTCGTGATTCAAGATGAATCATGACTCAAAGCAACAACTTATTAGGACCTTGTAACTTGATTTTAAAGAACGAGATTTTAACTGTAGAACTTTTTGCAACATCTTCATCATTATAATCATAAGTTCTTAAAGCTAGGAATGCGTTGCTTAGTTTGAACACCTACCTAGGCCTCGCTCCCTAGTAGGATATCACAACCAATGACCGGTGTTCTTAGTTTGAAAACCCACCCCGTTGCTAGCGTAGTGGGAAATCACATCAACACCTTCTTCCTAATATGGCTAAGGATAGGTGTCTTAGTTTGAACCCTCACCTAGACCTCGCTTCCTGGTGAGATATCACAACACACCAAATCCCTAGAAGTAAAGATGTCTTAGTTTGAACCCCCACCTCGTGGTTAGCGGAGTGGGATATCACGACACATCCTTTACTTGTTCCATATAATCAAATGTGTATGCTTCATTGACAAAATTCCATATTCATCGCATTTTGCATTCACACTTCCACTCATGCTTCTTTGGCATTTTAACTTTCGAATTATTAAGAACAGAAAAATCTCGTTTTAAAGAATCCAAGTTTAAAAATTTGAAGCTTTTTTCTAAAAACAATTGATTGACTTAGTATTGAATTAAATTGGAGCACGTATGATTAGGTGGATTAGAAGCTAATGGGAGAAAAAGCCACAAGTTACTCATATAAGTTTTTGTTCAGCACATAAACTTATATTTAACTCTATCACTTCTTGTTCTTCACCTTTTTAAAATTCGAAGCAATCGAATTCGTGAAAGCTTAGCCTACAAGCGGTAAGTTGAGGAACTAGCTAGGGCTCAACACGCCCGATCGAGTCAAAAATTATTCTCATTCTACCCATTAGGAAAGTCAAAACTGTGACAAAACACTTATTTTATTTTTGAAAATTTTTAAAAAAATTTCAATTTTTTTTTTAGTATTTTTTTGCAAAAATTTGGTGGTAAAAACGGGATTACGTGATAACAACGACTGCAGGCAAACATCAAATCGAAGATCCCCCCCATACTAGAACTAAACATCGTCCTCGATGTTTCAAAGGGTTCCTACGTAAATCTAAGGCCGTTTATGAAGTGTGCCAAAAGATAAAACGTTAGTCGATTAGATTTGGATACTGGATTCCCAAACTGAAGCTGAGGATGTGAAACTCTTGTGGATACTGTGAGCACGAGAGTCTTCACAATCCGGGAAATCCTGGACATACAACACAAAGCACACAAAACATGGACAAAACACGGGTAATGGAAAATGAAAGCCTTCTCACACAAAAACACTTATTTATTACTCTGAAGGGGTTGAGAATGAAATGAAATGTTAAGAATAAAGGTGTGAATGAAAAGAAGCAGGCCCTCCTTAAAAATTAGGCAAAAACGGGCCCACTAATATGCTGTCAGAATCACATGGTTTGATTGCTGACATTGTTAGACAAGTATCATGGACTAGTGATACGCTGCACCACCCTCCTAGCCACTCAAGATCCCTCAAAGGATTCTTGTTTCTTGCATCACAGAGTTCAATGCATTTCTACTCGTATCTTCACTCCGAGTTAGACGATATTTAAAAAGGTGGCGTCCGCTCAGCCTCGAATACTAAAACAAAAGTGCACTATGAGTCTAGAGCCATGAGTTCATCCATAATTTTGTTAGGGACATATTACAAAACTATGATTCGAGTTCATCACTCACCCTATGATAACAGTAAGATCCTAAGAGTCCTACGATTTATCCTCGTGGTATTGCCAGAACCTCGAGTGATGAGTTGATACGTAAGTACTCTCTAATGAAGCTGGAAAATCCTTGTCTAGAATCATCAAACAAAGGATCTTGGTATGGTAACTTGTGAGATCCTCTTAAGGATCAAATTGTGACAACTTGCGATTCCGAGTGGAAAATCAAACCTTGTATTCTAGTATATGAATTGACTAGTTGTTTGTGAAAAACCTTCGATGTGTCAACAGCTAATTTTCGAGCACATTGACTGTGTATATCTTTCAAAAACAAACGTGTTTCTAATGAAATTTGATTTCATGATATAAAACTTTTAATGTGTCAATAAACCGCTTTTCTGAGTGACACTGCAGACTGATGTTCAAATCCAATTTCTCATTAATCAGTGGGTTCTATTCACGGTAACTCCTTCGTGCTTTGTTCTACTTTGAGACGCTCTGGTTTGAGAACGGCTAGCCAGCTACAAAACTTGTCAAGGAGATTCTTCGGAATTCTACCTGATCACAGGCAGTATTTATACTGATTAACAGGGAACCGTGGTTCTTGCAACCTTATTCACGAAAGTGAAACAAAGACACTTTCGTTTGTTTATTACTAACATATATACTGGAGCCGACGTAGCTGTGTGGCAAGAGACACATTGATTATAAACCATGCTCACACCTAATATTCTTAATCATAGACTTAATGACACTGAAAGAGACCTATACACAGCTTCCGCAGCTCTGATGCTGCCGCTATCAATGATCCAGAAAAGTCGTGAGCATTGCGGTCGTAAGGTCACAACATCACATGGAGGCAATTACCCTCTACAAAAGGTGATTAGAGATTTGCGCTGTGTCTGTGGACTCAAAGGAAAGCTTAAGTTCACACACGACAATGGAACGATAATCAAAGATCACTAACTTATATGTACAATGATCTAAGAATTGATGATCTAAATATTATAGCTAAAGTCAGAAGATCAAGACTTAGAATGCTAGAATTCAAATTGTATTTTCTGGGGTGACCTCCCTTAGGGGGCGGGGGATTGTTAAGTTTATGAAAAAGACCTCCGGATACCGTGTATTGTCTAGAATAGCCGTATAGCTCGTAGTTTAAAAGTTCCAAGCGTATGAATTCCATGTATTGGGCCGGGTCTTTTACCCACTTGTAAGCCCATACCATAGCCCATTAGGGCATCTAAACTCTTGTATAAAAGCCTCTTTCCAGCCATGGAAAGAGGTTGGTTGTTCATTTTATCAAATACACATATAAGGTGTAGTTTCTCTTACTAGAACTCACTTTCTCTCTCTACAAATTCGGCCAACCCCTAGATCATTGATTGTGTTATGATATC
This sequence comes from Tanacetum coccineum, assembly GCA_026074375.1. NCBI lineage: Eukaryota > Viridiplantae > Streptophyta > Magnoliopsida > Asterales > Asteraceae > Tanacetum > Tanacetum coccineum. Next base: position 39,468 of record BQNB010040893.1, on the reverse strand, counting down.
CAATATACTACACCCTTTATAGAGATTCCTTCTGGTGAAAGTAAGGTACACATCAAGGTTTTGTCAGTGTTGTGGGGAAATAGGCTACCGATTCCTGACGGCTCGCTATCGTTGTCTAGGTAGTTAAAAGACCACATGACTTGAAATTTGGCTATAATAATAATAATTATTATTATTATGTAATAAACCAAAGCCGAAATAATACTTCTGGATCATGGTCGGTTCGCGCCCGATGTGACAGTCGTTTAAAGGGTGGAGGTAATAATAAGAATAATAAATCCGAGACTGATAAAAGTTTACTGGATCATGGTCGGCTCGCATACTGATGTGGCAGATTTCAAAAAGGTCGAGGATCTCCTGGTCGAAATAAGACTCCTGGACCATGGTCGGCTCGCATACCGATGTGGCAGTTGTTTAAAGGACTGAGCGGTTTAATAATGTTGCAATAATAATAATAATAATAATAAAGCCAAATTTTGACTCCGGGGTTATCTAAATAAAGCCTTCGTCTCTGGACTCGTAGTTGAGTTGTTTCGGATGAAATAAAAAGGATAACCCCTAAATCATGCGAAATTAGAACCTTAATGTGGACCTTATTCTCACCATATCGTCTTTTTAGGAAAGAATTTCAAACTAATTATGGTCTAAACCGGGTTTACTTTATATGAATAATGCATTAATTATTTTGTCACCAATAATAAAAATAAATAAAAATTCTTAGAGGATTTAGGAAATAAGGGAGCGAAAAGTAGCTATGCGTACATAATTTGCATCTATGAGTAGTGTTAGCATCTTAACTTATATTTAACAATGATTTCGTTTTTAAGATTGGTTTGGGGCGGGTGAAAAATCAAGAACGATGAATTTATCCTTTTAGTGTTTCTTGTTCCGTGATTCTATAGTTTAAAAAAATGTTAATAATAAGTTTATGCATATATATAAAAATGGTAAAACGGGGCATTTTAAACAAGTGATTTCTTAATCCCCTTAGATGAACACTTAGCTACTTATCGAGGTAATTAGTCTAAGGGGGTTGAAATTTTTAGTTTTATATGTGTGTATATAACATTGCGTGAGGACACGACAATAGTTTAGTATGAGAGATTTTTGATATGTGTTTAATCACATATCAACTTTCCTTATAAAAACGAGCTTAAATGATCAATAATATATAAAAAATACATTGTATATGTGTGTTTTGTGAATTATGTCTTGCAGGTAACACATATATCAAAAATGGACAAAAACGATGCCAAAATGGACAAAACCGAGCACGAGATTGAAAGAGCGCGGGATAACGAAGCCGAAGGCATATTCATCTTTAATGGGCCAACCCGTACCCGTTTTGTGGGTCGGGTCAGCCCATTAACTCTTGGATAATAAGGAGCCTTGTCCAAAAATATAAGCTTAAAACAAAAGTCCAAGATCCAAATCCATTAATTCCCGTATCCATATCTGTCCAAGCCCAAGAAAAGTAACCCAAGCCCAATACCAATACCCTGGTTTCAAGTCAAAGTTATAAACTTGGTCAAATATTACTATTCATCATCTCCCTCCCGTTTTTACACAAGTACAATTTACACAGGGTAAACTCATCTCCCCACACATGCTCCCATCCCTTCTAGAAGGCCAACGTGGCGCCTCTGACATCACAGCATGCCACGTTGGCAATCCCAAGCACTCTTATTGGCTACAAAGACGTGGAGAGGATCTAAGGGCTATGATGATGGATTTGGAAATCAAGGGACGAGATTGAAGACTGAAGATGCTCCTAAAGACCTAGAAGCTTCCCCTCCTCACTATAAATATATAGAGGATTTCACACAGAAGGGTGGGTAGTTTTTAAATAGTTTTTTAGAGTATCTTTTAGTAGTTATTTAATTTAAAGTTTAGCTTATTGTATTTTCTTTTGTAATTTTCTTTTAAAAAGCTTGTAATCTCTTTTATCAGTAATAAAAATTCAGTTTACTTTTATAGTGTTTTGAATTATGTCTTTACTTCAATTCAAATTCGTTTAAGATGTGTTTTGAATAATCTCAATAAGCTCATTTTACTAAATAAGCTAATACTTATTCAGTTAAGCTAGCATATAGCTTAACTGAATAAGCAGTTCACTCAAATCTACTCAAAATAACTGAATAAGTCATTTGGAAGATAAGCCAGACCTGGAAGGGCTTATAGGGCTTATTCAAAGCTTATTCTTTAAGCTAGCTTGTAGATTGAGCTCTTAAGAGAAGTTTAAGTCCTTGTTTGAGCAAACGACAATGTATGTTTCATTTTTACTTTTTAGCTTAACTTCTTTTGTTGCTTATTCAACTGCTTAATTAGTTCTTATTATTGTTGCTTTTGTGATTATGTTACCTCGTAATAGTTTACAGTATTTAGATCTTAGCTGATAAGTAGTCTAGGTTAAGTTTTTATGAAATCTGTCTATTTTAGAGTTAATATTGTTTGAATAAGCAGTTAATGTTGTTGTGAGATTTAGTTTTTTTTCTAATGTTTATTTGTGATTTGTTTATGCTTATTTGCCTTTAATATGCTTAGTTAATCATCTTTTTTTGCTTATTAAGAACTCATAAGATTTGTTTAAGCCTTAAAGTGCGATTTCAGTTTTAAAAGGGGTGTTTGTTTTAACTATTTTTTTTAGCTTTTAGGCTTAATTAGCTTTTAGATTTTTCTTTTTATAATTTGGTTAGCTTAAGTCAACATAACTTTAGATTTGTTTTGGATTTTTAGCCTGTTATTCTGCTTATTTAGTCCTATTTTTAAGTTGCAAATTAGCCTTTTCATACAAAAAGCCAAAAATAAGTCTCTTGTATGCAGTCATTTTCAACTTCATTTTCTAGCTTATTCTTTAACTAATTTGCTTATTTCTAGCTTATTTGCTTTAATTGAGTCTAGTCCTAAATTTGTTTTCATGTTGCATCTTATTTTTTATGCTTATTTGTTCAAAATTTAAGCTTAAATCTTTGGTCAAAATCCTTTTAAAGTATCTCTTTGAGTTAACTGTCTTAAAAGCTTTTGATCTTTTCTAGCTTATTAGATCTGCTTATTTCTAGTTTTTATTGCTTATTGAGTCTAGGTGAAGTACTGTTTTCTACTTATTGGTTTTCAAATAGCTTTTTGAGTCCTAAAACCTAAGTGCTAAAATCTGTTTAGTAATAAGTAGATTTAGTCTCTTTCCAGTTTTTAATTTGCCTCTTCTAGTTTATTTATAGAATTTCATACTTGAGTCCTTTTACTGAATGTGCTTATTTTACTTAGCTTAATCTGTTTTTAGAAGAAAAATAAAAAATAAAATGTTTTTCCAAAAAGGGTAGCCACAGGACTCGAACCTGTAACCTCCCATTTAAACACACACACACACACTCTTAACCATCCTGCCCTTGGGACTTTTCTGTCACAAGGGTATATTTGGTTTCCTTTATACAAGTCTTATTTTAGCTTATTCGAATTTTCAGGGCTTATTGCCTATAGCTTATTTGGTCGTTTATTTGTAAACTTCAGTTTAAGCTTAAAGTATTTTTAGTATTTTTCTCAAATTTTATAATTTACGTTTGGTATTTTTAATTCTATTTTTAAACCGAACTAGTTTTAAAAAATATAGAAAAATAATTACTGTTTTTAGAAAATAGTTTTATTAATTTAAGTTTTAGAAATTTGCATTTTTATTTTTTTTTAAAGTTTTCATTTGTCACTTTAGTTGATTTAGTATTATTAAATTGAATTTAGATTTATTTTGTGTTGAATATTTTTAGTTGTTTTTAGATTTTTTTTTTAAATTTGCCTTCATTTATTTAATAGCGTGCTTTTATTGGTTTCCTCTTTGCATTAGTAGATTTAGAAACCAAAACCAAAACTTAAATGACAATCAAGCTCGATTTACAACATGAACGTAGATTTTCATTCACCTCTCACCGAGGAGAACGATACCCGTGTTGATTACTTATTATTCTTTCTTAAGAATAATTTGTATGATACTTTGCTTATGTATATGTATTATATATATATATATATATATATATATATATATATATATATATATATATATATATATATATATATATATATATATTATTGAGGGTTATTAGTCTGATAGTATTCTTTAACGGTATATAAAATGGGCGCCCGATTGCGGGAGAGGTTGTAGCTATTTCTTTACGGGATTGTTCGTGTTCGAGTCTCTGAAGATCTTTCCCCGTGGAAAGTTTTGTTTATCTTTTATATAAAAATACAAAAAAAACAGGTTATTACTTCTTTGTTTATTTTCTTTTATTTTTATATTACAAAATAAACGTGTTGTCAAATTGTTAAACGGATCACCTTTTATAACAAACTATAAGAGAGGTATAAGGATGGATGATCTTACGAACTTCGACCCGAAAGGAAAAGGTTTTTAAAACGCTTCGTGCTTACCCGCTCCTCCGCTTCTTTGTGCGTTTTCTAGAGAGCTACCGTGCACCTTTGACTATCGGTTACCAAAAATATTTTTCTTTCTTTAATTTCTTTTCCTTATGTATCTATAAATATTATTCTCTATCCTCTTATTCGTTTAATTCTTATTCTCTCTACCCTCTTATCCTATAATTCTTCAACATGTCTTTTGAGGGGGGTGGGGCGGGGCTTTTTGAGGGTGGTCTCGTGGTGTGGAGGTCCGTTTAACAGTGGAAATTGTCGGCATTGTACCAATGTGAGTTTCAGAGATGAGCCCGTCTATGACTATAATCCAAATTCTTATAATTAAACTCCTGATTTTTCTAACCCACTTCCACACCACAACTACGAGACAGACTCGAGGTCCGACACAGGAGCAGCTTTTCAAGCAGAATTTGCAAAACTTCAGCAGAACTTTGAACGATTTATGGCTCAGCAGAGTTGCTCATACTGTGGTGGTCCTTTTAACGGTGGAAATTGTCCAAGTTGTAACATTGTAGAAGCCGGAAATGAGTTTGTCCATGACCCTAATCCTTTTCCTTACGATAATACACCCAACTTTTATGATCAACCACCGCAGCACCATGTTGATACATACTCGTGCGAGTTATGTGGGAACGTTTCTCACTATAGTTATGATTGTCCACCACGGTTCCTGCTTGTCTATGAGCAGGAACCGTGTTACAATCAAAACTTTGGTGATAATTATTACCCATAAAATTCACCGAGTTATCCACAACAATATCTTTATTGTGAAAGCTGTGGGGGTCCTCATGCGAATTTTCAGTGTCAATCGAGGAATCAAAACTTCTATAATTCTAATTCTTCTGGTTTTGACCAACCCCCGCAGTATTCCATCAATCATCAGCCTCAAGAAGACCTTAATCAGTAGAGGATGAATGATAATGAATGGATAAATGATGTTATGATTGAGTCAAGGAATGAACTTTTTAAAACTATGCAATCCTTGTTTGGAATGTTTCGAGAACAGGTGGCTAATCTTAGTACTCATACTCCCGAGCCTTCGTGACATTTCAATTCTATTTACTATGATGACGATGATGACGAGGAGAGTACTATTCCTTTGAATGAAATTATTTCTCAACTTCCTTAGTCTATTGCAATCACACCCGTCTTACCGACTATGGAGCCCGAGGACTCTCTCATCATGGGGGATGAGGATCTTCGCACTATTCCTGAAAAGGAATCAGACGAATTAATAAAGTCTAGTGTTGAGGACCTTGTTCCAATCCCAAGTGAGTCCGAGGATACATCCGGGAGTGATAGTGAGTGTGATTTACCTTCGTGTGATGATTTCTCTCCCATTAACATTCCTGAGGGAAAATCCATGACTTTCTCTAACCCTCTCTTCGATTCAAATGAAGATTTTACCTCTAGTGATGATGAATCACTATAATTTTTCTCGAAACTTCTCAATTATGTTTATTATGAGTAAACGTTACATTTTCAACTCTAATATGATTATTTTTACGATGATTAAGGTTACCGAGATATATTTATAATTATTAATTATAAATATTTACTTATATTACTTATCTATTTTCTCTAAATAGTATAAGTATGTATTATCGAGTAATGAGATTGATATGATTGTGGGGATATGTCGTCAACCATCACACCAATAAATTGTTATGAGTAATTGTATAACGCGTCTAAACTCTATGTATCAAACGTGAAGATTGTTTTTAGAATGAATGATTAAAATGGGACATTAATTGGACTAGGTCGTGTGCGGGCGTCGTTGCATTTGCTTGTGTGATTGAGATTTGGTTGCTAAAGACTTGCTTGAGGTGAGTTCTCGTAGCCTCACTTTTTACTGTTTTTCCGTTGGGGGAAAATAATACTCAAATGTGTTTTGAAATATTTTGAATTGAACTGTGCGAAATGTGGTTTTGTTTTTGGGACAAGATATGTGCTTATGACTGCTATGTGAATATTGTGTGTTGCATGATTGTTTGGATCGGATGGGTACGCCTACCCAGTATTTGTGTGATTATTGGAGCGGATGGGTACGCCTACCATAGTTTGTGTGTGGTCCTGCCCTAATTTAGTGCTCTAGCTGGTAGGCCCTTTAGGTGCGTACGTGACATATGGTTATTGATTAGCGGTGATGCTATGTTTGTTTGCATATATATTCACTGTCATATTGCACTATTGTCCACTGTTTGAAATATTGGCACAACTTTTGGGTTTAAGGTCAAACCTACGAGCTCACCAACATTATTGTTGACGTTTTCGAGTATCATTTTCAGGTGAAGTGAAAGAGGAATAAGTTGGTGATTTATGATAGCAGACTTAGAAGTATCCTGTGTGGATTTTTCATGCGAAGTCATGCTTGCTTGTTTGTTTGATTTTAGTATTTGAACGTTCTTGGTTTAAGTTTGGATGTGGACCCCTGTGAGGGCTTTTGGATATTGTAAGAGTTTGCGAATTTGATTATGATTTGGGACATCACTCGAGGTTGTTCGAGGTTGATGGTCTTCGTAACACTTGAAGTTTATGCATTGTAGTTTTCTCTATATTGTATCTTGTGTTATGATTGATCATTATGTTGCGCTCCCGAGTTTCCGCCATTGTCGGGGTGTGACAACAAGCCCTTTGGCTAGAATTAAGATATGAGGGACAATCATTGAGACATGCAATAATTATTTTATTTCGCCACTTTCGAATTAACCAAATCAAAACGATCATGACCATAAAAACAGTTTGTTAACCAACCCGTCCCCAATATTAAAGTTATGTGGAGCTATTAGAATCAGCAACACCGCTTCGGACCAGAATGTCAATATGCCACTAAACATTCTTCGTTAGATCATGTTTGCCGTCCATTCATTTAGGTCACTTACTTGGTACTTATGTGCTCTTTGTTAATCTAGACAATTCCATTTGAAGTAAAACTTTCAAGCTTAGCCATGGATTCTTATGTCATAAGTGTCACTTTTTAATTAAAATTGTACCCATGGGGTGTGTGGAAGTGTTGTCTTTCAATATTAAGCCGAGTTTGGCTCGTCATATACATATTCCGAGCTTATTTTCTATTGTCGATCCAAATTATACTTAAGAGTGTTAGAACAACAAAGATGTAAAGTTATTTTTGAATTGTAACCTTTAAGTTTAACATATTAATCCTCATTCTCTTTTGTAAGTTTTTTGTATTGTCATTTTTATTATTTTTTGTTTTTTTTTTTTTTTTTTTTTTTTTTTTTTCACACCATTTTGTTATTAAAAATTTCTTCATCAAATTATTTAATCATATTTATTTTGATTTATGAATTTTCCTTTATATTCTTTTCCTTTCTTTTTTACTTTTTTGTTTCATAATTTTTACACATATATTTTTATGTATTTTCTAATTGTACGAAAAATTATGCAATGTTTATAAAAAAACTCAATTTTGAATTTTCAATTGGCAAATAGATGGCCTCGATTTTAAATCGAGCTATCTTATTGGTTGATGCGAAATATCCATTTTCAACTTTTTCTTTTCTCTTATTATATAAGAGATGATATTTGTTAATTATTCTAAGGATGTAAAAAATATCAAGTTGTTCTTTGATGTTTAAATAGGAGGCTATGTCCACATCACAAATATGGATATGTGGTGTTGTATATATCATTTTTTTACTCAACTACAGAATACTAAGTTTGTTTAGATATATAAATATCAGTAGTTATTGTCATCGTGATGTGTTGCTTATTGTGCAAGTTTTAAATTTATAAACACAATTACTTTTTATACTAAAAACGCATACGAGCAAGCATACTCGTCCGTTTGTAACAAATGTGGGTAAGTTGAGATTGTCCCAAGAGACTTGGTGAAAAGCACATTCAATAGTGGACAAGATAATAAAGGAGTCACAAACCAAATTATCATACATTTCAAAAAATAATAAGCGAGATTCAAATAAAGCGAAATAATACTTGTGTGGGAATATGAGTTCTATCATATGATTGTTTGAGTTGTTTGGTTAAAACGATGAAAGAGATGCACAAAACTATTTAAAACGAGTTTCAATCCATGATGTATTTCATGAAAATCCATTTTAATATTAGTCCGGTGGTGAACCCTTTCGACCTATGAACACCCACGAGCCTAATAATTTACGTGTTATTTGCTAGAAAATGTGATTTATCATATTCGTTCATACGAGCCCTTTCGACCTATACTCGTGTTTGAATCAACATAAGTCCGTTTAATATGTTTATTTGACAGGTGTCAATTACCAAAAACCATACTCATTCGTGCGCTAACTTTTTGGAATAAAAATTTTAACAGAAATTCTTTCGACCTTTAGATCCGCTTTAGAATTTATTTAACAAGTTATATGAACAAATACTTATTCAAACAAACGCATAAGAAGAATCAAAATTCCATGCATACTTAGTTCATCAAAATTCATAATCAAGTCACATCTTTTCACACAAGTATCAACCAACTACTCCATGTTCATAACAATTATCCAACACAAGACATGAACATAAAACATTTGCCAATAACAAAAGTTTTTTATAATCATAACAAATTTATACCTAGTTGTGATTAAAAGAGAAACAAAACGTTGGACTTATAGCAATCCAATACTCCTAGCACTCTAGGAATTATGGCAGAGGTTCCTAGCTTTTTGGGCAGAGAAAGTGGTGGCTCAACCTTAGGTTGTAAGGTTGAACTTTGGTAATGATAACACAAGAATACACACTAGGGTTTTGAGGTCTAGGGGTGCTATATAGACTTAAGGAATGCTTAGAAAACCCTTTGGAGAGCAGGAAAACATGGCTAGGGTGGTTAGTGGAGAGAAAATGACCAGACTCCATCATTACACAACTTAATAGGGATCATAAACAAAGCTATTGCTTCAATTACACATCCAGACGTGCGGGGTCGCGCGACTGAATGCCATTTCTCAGTTTTGGTCAAAAAGTCTGCGGGCTTGGGTCTTGCGGCTGGATTCATTTTCACCCAGATTTTTGGTCAAAACAACCCAAAGGAGGAGACTCACGTCTGGATTCACCTTCAGCTTTTGCACATTTGACTTTTGTTGTTTTGACTTTCCGGGTGCTTTTTCCTTGGTCGGGTTTGACTTTTATGACTCCAATGGCAATATAACACTTCTCGTTGTACCTAGAAATGATCTCTCCATGACTTTTCTTCTTGATAACTCTTCTACGAGACTTGTTCTTGGTGGGAATTCTTTGTATGCGTATATCTCTTCATTTTTCCTTCATTTTTTGATCTTTTCATCACTTTCTTCGTCTTGGCTAGCTACAAACATGAATATCCAACTTTGTGCAATATTAGTAGCAAAAGCTTGTTAATTAGCCAAATAACACATACAAAAACACGGATAGCGCGCATAAACATATACTCGATTCGAGCGTTATCACATTCCTCCACACTTAAGTTTGCTCGCCTTCGAGCAAGTCTAGCATTCAAAAAACGGTTGTTCCAACAACACTTCAATCGTGATTCACAAAATATTTAAAAATAAAGAACAATTATCATTTTTTAAAGTTTATATGTGAACTTTTTTAGACGTTTGACATTACCGATATGCTTCTCGATCTTGATAACACAACGAAGCACCTCCCGAATAAGATCTTTTTGATTTTTTAATTCACTCAACACTCGAATCTAATGATTGGTGGTGTAAGTAAATCACTCATTGCTCAGTCATGATTTCGTGTCATACCATAAGCTTGTATACGTAACAAAACAAATCCAATAGGGCCTGAGCACCAGACAAATCTATCAAAAGGACTTTTATTTTGGTTATAACGTAAGGCTTATGGGTTAATAATTGGGTGTGAATTAGACATGGGATATTTTTGGTTCAGTTCTACAAACGAAAAATAAAAGTTAAAGTCTAGATTGCTAGTTACCACAAACCATGAAATGATTACGTACCCACTTCTCTTGATAATTTTATGGCTCACATATCACGTCTTAGCACATTGGCTAATCCATACACCGAATATACTTCTTCTTCCTTTATCTTCATAAATATAGCATGTTGGCTATTTATAATATTTTTTTATCGACTAATCCTCCGGTCGTCACCCCCACACTTTGCATGAGCATACACCATAAAAAATACAAATAAGAGTAGCTAACTCCGTCATTGTCGGAATGGCACACACAAATACAAAGTGTGATCAACGAGTAATCATGAAGTGTGATCAGATTGTGCATGTCATACTTTTTTCGCAATAACTTCTCTACCTTTGTGTTATGGATATGTAACTAGTTAATATATCTTACTATCAGTTTGCATACTCATACGTTACTGTATCACAAACCAGAAAAAAATAATTGAACATCCGTTCGAGCTCCTTGTGTCTTCCTGATGCCATGGACGGGAGAGAATGCATAACACATTGTGGTATCATACTTCTATTAAAACACTGGGTAATTTTTTATTTTAACGCACTTCCATATTTATTGTTCATAATGATCTTACTAACTCATTCACTCACTTGCTTTTGTCATTGAATGGTAACATTTTCAGTTGAAATTTAACTTACGTGGAAGGAATGTGTGGATGATGTCATTTTCAATATTATGGTCGTGATGTTTAGGACCCTGGAGCAAGTTAAAAATGAGGTTTATCTAAGCGATAAGCAAACACTTTGATTTGTACATACCTGCTTTCTATTATGGTATTAAGTTCTTGTATTCATTTGTTCATGTTATTAACTTACATGTTATTCAATGTTTTAGAAACAAGCAATAAGAGAATTGTTAAGAAAGAAGTCAGCTATCAACGGTTCTAGGCCTATTAATTCCAAAGGAGATGCAGAAATTGCAACGGGTATTATAAAACAACTTAAGAGAATTTGAGTGAGTTACGTGTCATGGGGCTGGAGTGAAAAAATCACAAGTATCTAAATATAGTTTGGAGTACAGAAGAATGAGGGGGGAAGCTTTATCAAATGACAATCAATTTCTATCAAATAAAGTATACATTCAAAGTAAGAAAATTAAAATCCAAAGCAAGCAGATAGAATCTCAGAGTACGTTCCTCACTACATCAGGTCATTACATCATCGCTACTTGGTTAAGTTCCTCACTCAAATATAGATAATAGTACTTACTTATAGAGATCGTACATGTGGAGATCTTTGTGTATTGCATTTCACTTGGATATTTTCTTGGAGGCTGACTTTGTTTTCTTGTTTCTAGACCTGTGACTTGTGACATTCCGGTCACGAATGAGTTGTTAGATAAACCAATAAGAATAACCCAAAACCTTTCCTAGTCATTCTATGTTTCTATTGGTTATGAGTATTCTAGGTTTGCTGCATTAATGGCAAAATAAAACAACGCTAGAGTCATTGCACGATTCATCTTATATGTCGGATTTAGGAGTAATATCTTTTGGATGACTTAAGCTTATTAGTTATTAGATGTGTAAAAGCCTTTTTCAATGAACAAATGCTAACAATCGAATTAATTTATGCCAAATCCTGTTATATGTGTTACTCATTATATTATTTGTTACTCATTATATTATGTGTTCTGCAGCTGATAAATCTAACTCATCCTTGCAGGTGCTGCATAATTGATAAAGCGATCAACAAGAGTTTAATACATTTAATTATCTTTTTGTAACTCTAAGCAATGTTATGATGAGGTTTTGGTTATTAAATTGTGAAGTTTAATAATTGGACGCACCTTTTGTACTTAATGTGAGTAGTATATGCAAGTGAATATGTTAGGAAGAAAGGGAAAATGAAGATGGTGTAGGAGCAATTTATGTTTATGAAGCTTATGTTCATCTTTTTTGTTGTTGTAAAAACATGTAACTTTAAATATGTTCCGTGAGTCTTTGTACATTGATTATGGATATTTAACTTTCTCTATATGGGTTGTATCCTATCCTTATGGATATTTAACTTCCTTGTGGTTATGAAATTAATAGTTGCACCAGCTGCAACACTAATTCTGTATAATTTGTGTGTACATTGATTATGCATTTTCCATATTCTAGTTAAAGGAGGTGTTTGGATATGACTGTCCTCATGTACATGTATGTTGTATCCTAATTCAGTTTGAGTTTTTGTAGTTAAACTGTATACCTCATGTACATGTATGTTGTATCCTAATACAGTTTGAGTTTCTTAAAGTCATACTGCATATCCCAAACTGTATATTGACTGTCCAAATGCACAACCTAATGCAGTTTGACCTTTTAAAGTCAAAATGAGTTTAAAAAAATTGACTGCATTTCCAAACTATATATTTTCAAACTTTCATATATTGAATGTCCAAAATACATATCCATGAGGTTAGTTCAATTGAGCTTTCCTAACTGCATTAGAACTTTTAGCTTTCCTAACTGCATTACAACTTCTAGCTGTCCATATAATGCTATAAATTGAGTTACCATTGAAATTTCTTGCAAATGCATTCACAGTCTCATTCAACTCAATATCTCCAAAAACTAGTTTGACATTTTTTTAGTAAAACTTATTCAAATGACCTTGAACTGATCACACGTTCATTTGAAATGGTCATTTTGACATTTTAAAATCAAATTTGACAAATGCATTTTGACTGTTTTTATGCACAAACCTGCACAAAACTACATTTCCTGGTAAAATGCACAAACCTGCATTTTTTGGCAATTCCATCTGTAATATTAATTAGTTTGCAAGTTGTTAAAAGAATTGATTTCTTTACTATTTAACAGCCTCCGAAACATTTTGGATGTGAATTTTTTTTTGGAAAGAGACCCGATTTCGTCAATTGATGAGTTCTCCTGGAGCTCCATCTGCAGGACCTTCAACGCCTCCAAGCTATTCTTCAAGACCTTCAACACCTACAAACTATTCTCTAGGATCTTTAAGAAATGGAGAGTGCTCAAACTGCAAGCACTTGTGTGGAAAGATAAGTGTTCTCAAGGCAATAATGGAAATGCATATGCATCCGGAACAACACGCAGTTAATTCGGCTGCACTATTTCATGAAGTTCTCAATGAAATGGAAAAACTTGATTTGGAGTAGTTTGTCATGTGCAATGTAATTCGTATAATTTCGAGTAGTTTGTCATTTGCAATGTAATTCGTATGTTTTTTTATTGTATATGAAGACTTTGTTTAAAGTTTTATGATATGAATGTAAATGTATAGCGATATCACCTCGATATGCCAATGGTACAAACATGAACACACCATAAAAACGTATCTATATTTTTTGTTAAAATATACGGAATATCAGACCGAAACGAACCTAAAAAACGTAGTTAAATTAAAGTCAACAAAGTCAAACTCTATCCCCGACGACATTTCGCCGGGGAAATGTCTAAAAAACTTGAAGCCCAATTTCATAATATTAAGCCCAAACCAAACTAGAAGCCCAATTCACGTATCCCCAGCGACATGTCGCTGGGGAAACTTTGTTAACCAATTGACAGTATTAACCAATATCGTTAATACGGTCAACAAAGTCAACGTGGTATCCCCAACGACATGTCACTGGGGAAACATGTATCCACGTCACCACTAACGTTATTAACACTAATTATTTTTAAAAAAAATTAATAAGTGAATCCCCGATGACATGTCACCGGAAAAAGTAAGCGGGAAAAATTCCCGTTGCGTTTTAAGTTGAAATATTTGGTCAAAATTTAACGACATTTTCCCCGGCGACATGTCACCGGGGAAAACCTCCGAATTCTTTGACTAAAAAGTCTACGAGAATTTGTGCCACGTAGGATCCATTTTTGTCGTTTAGCGCCTATTCCCCGGCGACAAATGTCGCCGGGGAAAATACCGTCACCTGTTCTTTTTGTTGTAGTGTATGAGCATGCATGATGCATCACTCCATCTAAGTGTGTTTAGTTTCATGCATAATACTTTAGTTCTTGAGTTTATGTAGAACATCAAAACTAATGTATTGATTCTAGCTAATCTTCAGTTTTATATGTCTTTCAGAAACAATTTGATTCAAGTTAGTATGGCAATGGCGATACCATCACTATGCTTTTTCATGATTCTGATCAGGGACGGAACTTGACAAGTATTATTAGAGGGGCCAAACTATAATGTATTTGTTTTAGGGGGGCCAATATACTGTTTTTTTTAGCATTTGTACTAATAATGCTTAACACTACAAAGTATAAGGATTAAAAATGTACTTGTGGCTGAAAATTTTGGGGGGGCCGGAACCCCTCCCGGTCCCCATTAAGTTCCGTCCTTGATTCTGATCATATGTTGTTGTGTAATTACCTTTGCTGAATCGATGAACACGAAGTACAATGACCAGGCTCAGCCACTACGTTTACGAATAAATGACTTGATGCTGCGAATGACTTTAGAAGAAAAGATTGGTCAGATGACACAGATTAATAGAGAAGTTGCTACACGCGACGTAATCAAGAACTACTTTATAGGTGAAATGCAAGTTTACTATGTATCTTTTTTTATTCAAATTAATACTTCAAGATTTGTATAAAAAGTATGATTATAACGGTTTTTGACTTTTCTATAGGGAGTATTAAGAGCGGTGGAGGGAGTGTTCCAGCGAAAGAAGCATCCTCGAAGACATGGATTAATATGGTGAACGAGCTTAAAAAAGGATCGCTGTCTACACGTTTAGGGAAACCGATGATGTATGGGAATGATGATGTCAATGGAAATAGTAATGCCTTTGGAGCCACTATTTTCCCACAGAATGTTGCACTTGAAGAAACAAGGTAAATAATCATTTGAAGTTTTGTATCAACTTTGATCCATTATTTTATTTGAGCCGATGGATATTTTTTGAAACTCTTGAATAGGGACTCTGAATTGAAGAAAATTGAAGCTCCTTACTATGACGCGATATGGAAGGGTGTTGCAACCATCAAGGTTTTATATCCAAGTCAGAATGGACGTAAAAATAAAGAACTTATAACGGGACTTCTCAAGGGCAAACTTAAGTTTAGAGTAAATTACTCCTTCCTTCTATTATTATTATTAAGATTTCCCTTTCATTATAGCGTATTTACAAGGCTTTTTGTTTAATGTTTTTTAGGGATTTGTGATCTCAGAGTTTATGGGTATTGATATGATTATGGATCCAGCGTATGCTAATTACGCTTACTTGATTGAACAAAGTGTTAGTGCTGGCGTAGACATGGTAGGTTGACTTGAATAAATCATAACATAAAATTAACTAAAATATTTTGTTTTGGTTGAGTGTGGTTTCTTACTTTGTAAAATTGTCGCAGATTATGGTTGAAAACAACTACAAAGAATTCATCGACGGATTAACGTCCCTTGTGAAGAACAAAGTCATCCCAGTAAGATGAATTATTGACGCAGTTAGGAGGATCTTGCGTATGAAGTTCATCTTGGGCTTATTTGAAAACCCATTAAATAATGATCTTAGCAATGCAGAAAACCTTGGAGAGCTAGTTGAAAGACAGAATCAACAAGATATGGCTATGCAAGCCATGTGTATTGACCAGTCGATGATTCCATTACGCAAAAGAACGGCGAGAATCTTGGCAGCGCCTACTCATGCTGATAACAACGGGAATCAGTGTAGTAGATGAACGATGAATATTAAGGAAAAAGTTATATTACAAAAGGTATGGATCTGTTGTTACCATTTTTGTAGCAGGCACAACCTATTGATCTTTTATTTTCATATACAATAACTATTTTTATTGATGTTAACACTTAACAGGCACAACCATTTTATCTGCTATAGAAGCGACACTGGATCCAACGACTGAAGCCGTGTACAAATTGTTCGCGTTTGATAAGCTCTTAAGGATGATAAGCTAGTTAAGCTGGTTTGGCACGTGAGGTGCACACAAATGGTTAAGTCCAGGCGTGTGAGGTGCACGCGATATCAACCAACAGCCCCTAACTAACTTTAGGCGGGAAAAGTGCATTTAAATAGTTAAGCATTGTAGTTCATTTCTTCTTGTCTAGAAAACTTGTAATTCTCTTCCTTCTCTTGTAATCATTCAGTTACTATCAATACAACAACTTTTCCCGCCATTTTGATCTTAACTAAATTTCACTACTCTGTTTCATATTTCTTGAGTGGTCAAACTAGTTATCATCTTCTAACGGATCTTCATTGATCCCTGGAAGTGCTCATCACTTCGATCATTATCAGTTATGATTTCAATTAATTACTCGTTAGGGTTTTAATATTTCACACGGATCCGATCATCATTCGTTAGGGTTTCAATTAATTCACTCAGATTCGATCAACATCTTCAAATGAGAGTATAGCCAATTTGATGGTTAGGTGATTATAAGCTGATTTGACGCCATTCGACGGTTAGCTTGTTTGACGGTTAGCTTATTTGACGCTTAGCTTATTATAAGCTAATTTGAAGGAATTGAGGGTTAGCCTATATGAAGGTAAGCTGATTATAACCTCATTTGAAGGATTTGACGTGATTATAAGCCGATTTCAAGGATGTGACGGTTAGCTTATTATTATTATTATATCTGTGAATTTGTTGATTATGCATGTTTTAATTACGCTATCTCAAGCTTATTTGTGTGTATGTTGTAATGATGTGAATGCAAAGGATTATTACAAGACATATTGCATATTGATCATATTTGCTTAAAATGGATAATGTAGGCACATCTTAAATACAGCTAAAGTGATAAAGTGAAATTGTAATATTGTAGTTGCGTTGATTATTATAAAATTGGTATTAGTTTGATGAAAATACGTAGTTGTTAAAGTTTGTGTTGATTTTGTGAGTATGATCCTTTGAAACATTGACGAAATAAAGTAATTTGTGTTTGTTTAAGTAAGTCGTTTTAAAATGTATTGGTGGCATGTCTAACAAGGTCTTCAAGATGTTGCTAGAAGCCTAGAACTACTAAGTGATAGAACAGATATTGAAATAAAAGATGAAGACATTGAAATGTTGCTTCTGCCTTTCAGAAACCAAATGTCGAGGTAACATGTTTAAAAAGATCTTGTGGTGATGTACGTAACAGTAACATGTACATTGGGCAATGCTTATTTATGATAGCCCAATAGGATACGTAGCTAAAAACGGGACGTATCGAATAAAGATACATGCATGTTTATTGTCTTCGTTCCAAGTCCATAAACAATTAAACATATATAGTTTGTAGCTCCATGCCTCAATGTGATATTGTAGGTGTACATTACAAGTATAATGATCATTTTGCCTTTCAAAAAAGAGTATAATGATCATTTTGTGCTTGTCATATTTTATTCGCCATAACTTATCTTCCTTTGTGCTATGGCAAATGTAACTAGTTAATATATCTTACTATTAGTTTGCATACTCATACGTTACTGTATCACAAACCAGAAAAAAATAATTGCACATCCGTTCGAGCTCCTTGTGTCTTCCTGATGCCATGGAAGGGAGAGAATGCATAACACATTGTGGTATCAGGCTTCTATTAGAACTCCGGGTAATTTTTTATTTTAACGTACTTCCATATTTATTGTTCATAATGATCTTACTAACTTATTCACTCACTTGCTTTTGTCATTAAATGGTAACATTTTCAGTTGAAATTTAACTTACGTGGAAGGAATGTGTGGATGATGTCATTTTCAATATTATGGTCGTGATGTTTAGGACCCTAGAGCAGGTTAAAAATGAGGTTTATCTTAGCGTTAAGCAAACACTTCGGTTTGTACATACCCGCGCTTTTTGTTATGCTATGAAGTTCTTGTATTCATTTGTTCATGTTATTAACTTACATGTTATTCAATGCTTTAGAAACAAGCAATAAGAGAATTATCAAGAAAGAAATTAGCTATCAACGATTGACCTATTAAATTCCAAAGGATGTGCAGAAATTGTAGCCGGTATTAGAACATAACTTAGAGCGTGTTTGTTTTTTAAAAAAAAAGTCTGACAAAGCCTCTGACTCTTACCAGTAAGAGGCGGGCAGACAAATTGGTTGTTTATTTTTTCATCTTCAATCAGACGCGGTCAGAGAATGCACATCTGATTGAATCTGACTTGAGGATTAGATCTTACTCCCTCTGAACCCACCTTAACCCACCTTCATTCACCTCCGCGCAGATCGTAAAACCGGGCACACCAACAACAACCTACAAACATCTTTAGGACTCGTAAGTGCCAAGGCGTTTACTACAAACCCTTCTGGCAAATTTTCAAAAAAAAGTTTCCAACACTATAATAATGATAATATTGTTGTGAGGGTGTATGTTAAGGAAAAATAAAAAGTGAACCTTTTATTATTATGTTGTTGGATACGAAAGTAAAAGGTCAAGATAAGTGAGAGACTATAAAGCGGATGAGTTTTGTAGGATGTGACGTGGATTGTTTTCTTTTGTTGTTGGATAGTTGAAGTGCATAACATGTGGAATCCTGTTTCATATATTTATTGCAAATTACAATGGGACAAAGTGGGTATATCCATATATGGGTTTGGACTTTGGACTTTGATTAAGTATTTTGATTATTGCATTTAACATAACCAGTAGGGTATTTGTGAGTTGTAATGGCGGGTATCTTGTGATTAACTGATAAACGTCAAACGCGTGTCGTAGTAATATATAGTATATCCCGTCAGAAAAGACAATTACTTTTAGGAAAAATAATAGTCTATCTTCCGAGTGTCGTTTCCACGGCGAGAGATGAATTGAAATTCATGAGAATGTTTCGTTTGGTGCTTGAATGACAAATATTTTGGTTTTGGCTTTAAACTATTTTTATACTAAAAATTAAACTAATATTAATTCTAAGATTAAAAACTAAAAGATTATACTAAAATTGATAAAAATGACAAATATGCTTGCTAAGTGACGTGAAATGTTCCTAAGGTGCGGGCTTAGGTTTAACGAATAAAAATCCTTAGAAAACAAGTTGCAAGAAATTAAATGACAAGTAAAGTAAAATGCTTTTTAAAATAAATGACAAGTATTTAAATTGCATTAAAAGTAAATGACGGTATGTGAATTGGAAAATTCTAATGACTATTAATTTTTTTTAAATCTTTTTAAAACCGCACTTAAATTCCAAATCACTAATCACTTAGCAAACACAAGTTAAACTACTCACTACGCATGGCAAATATAAAATAAGCAAACATTTTATAAAATAACTAATTAAATTTACACTAATTAATTGAAAAAGGATAGAAAATGAAACCAAATTGAAGAGCCGCAAATAAACGATAACTACCCGATCTTACAAACTTAATAAACAAATTAGTTTATCACTTTTAAGCTCTACTTCACTAATTAGCAAATAAATGTGCACTTGGGCTTGGAAATGTTTAGTTATTAAACATGAGCTTTTAATTAAAATGGGTCGGTCCGACCCATATAAATGGTGTCGGGCCGGCCCAGTAAGAGATGAAGGCACCGTTTGACTCGAATTTTCGTGCTCTTTTCAATGGCATGCTTGGGGAATTTTCACGACTTCATCTTGGCTTTGAATAATAAGCAAACTTGATAGAGTCAAGCCCGAAAATTCCATTTTTGCCCCGTTTTCAATCCTTTGTACCTGCAAGACATAAAAACACAAACCAAACATATTTGCAATAATATTAAGCATAATTCATGTTTTAGTCCAATTAATAGTGTTTTTCGGGTTATAAAAGATGTGTGTTTTAGCGCACATCAGATTCCCCCACACTAAGCCATTGCTGGTCCCACACGCAATGTAAATAAAACACGCCCTGAAATAAATAATTAAATCCCCTTTTAACCTATGACCCCTCACAATCAAACAAGAACATAAAAGGTCCATTAAGAAGGTTCAAAAATCATTTATTTCGAAAGCGCCTCCGTTTTAACCACTTATTCATTAATAGATAAAAATTAAGATAACAATTAAATAAAATTATTTAAAAGGCTTTAAGAACGGGAGTTCGTCATCCTTGATTTTCACAATCCCCAAACTAAGCTTAAAACGAAATCACAATTAAATATAAGATTAGATGCTAACACTACTCATAAATGCTAATTGTGTAAGTATAAACTTAACTTTTCGCTCCCTTATTCCTAATTTCCTCTAAGGATTTTTTTATTTTTGGTGACAAATAAATTATGTCATTATTATCATAAAGGTGCCCGGTTTAGACCACAATTAGTTTGAAATCCTTTCCTAAAGAGACGATATGGTAAGAATAAGGTCCACATTAAGGTTCTAATTTCGCATGATTTAGGGGTTATCCTTTTTATTTCATCCGCAACAACTCAACTACGAGTCCAGAGACGGAGGCTTTATTTAGATAACCCCGGAGTCGAAATTTGGCTTTATACTTATTATTATTGCAACATTATTAAACCTCGGTCCTTTAGAAGGCTGCAACATCGGTTGTGAGCCGGCAAGATGCAGCAAACATATTTCGACCTCGGTAATTTCCTCGACCTTTTAGAAGGCTGCAACATCGGTTGTGAGCCGGCAAGATGCAGTAAACTTTTATCAGCCCACAGTTTTATTATTATTATTACCTCCACCCTTTAAACGACTGTCACATCGGTATGCGAGCCGACCATGATCCAGAAGTCTTATTTCGGCTTCGGTTTATTACATAACTTATTATTATTAGCCAAATTTCAAGTCGACCGTCACCGAAGCCACACAACCGGACCACCAGTCAAAGGTGTTCCAAACGCAGTCAATCCCACACGGTTACCCACCCGCCGACACCGTCATGGCGGCGGTCAATAGGTGGCGAACCGTTTGGTCAACTGCTGGCCGTGTCCGCGACGGTCGAATCTGAGTGGCGGTCCACCGTTGACGCTAGCGTTGGACCACCGTTCTACGATGGTTGACCGCCAGACAAACAGGCGGTCAACGGGCCAGGTCAGGTCGAGTCTTGGGCCGGGTCGCCATGGGATCCACGTGATCCAACCACGTGTGCCACACTTGGATGCTGACGTGGACTTTTAAACAACTACACCCCAAGCAGAATCTGAACATCGAACTCAGACCTCTTGGTATAGAAGCATAACCTAGAAACTTACCGTTGTGGGCTAGAGCATAGCTTCAATAATACAATGTAAAATTTAATATATACCCTTTGATAAACTTAGACCAGGTTCATTATAACTAAAGGTTCAAACAGGGACGAAAAAGGTTCAAAATATAAAGGTTCACATATGAAAGGCCGATACCGTTGGACTCGTAATTTCGTGCTCTTTCCAATGGTGTGATCGGGGAATAATAACGACTTTGTTAGAGCCTCGATAAACGTAAAAACGTCGTTGAAAGTAACCCCAAAATTACCGTTTTTTTGCTTTGTTTTCAATCCTTTGTACCTGTAAGACATAAAAACCCAATACAAACATATTTGCAACATATAATATTTATCCCCCATATTTAGTGTTTTAGTTAGAGGTCCGTTTAATTTATCGCATATTTCCTGGGAGTACAAATGATGTGTGTTTTAGCACACATCAAAATTCCCCCATACTAAGTCATTGCTGGTCCTACATGCAATGTAAATAAAACACGCCCGAAAATAAATAATTAAATCCCCTTTTAAATTATGACCCCTCACAATCAAACAAGAACAGAAAATGTCCATTAAGAAGGTTGAAAAATTATTTATTTTGAAAGCGCCCCCGTTTTAACCACTTATTTAATAATAATAATAACTAAGATAAGAATTAAATAACATTATTTAAAAGGCTTTAAGAACGGGAGTTCGTCATCATTGATTTTCACAATCCCCAAACTAAGCTTAAAATGAAATCACAGCCAAATATAAGATAAGATGCTAACACTACTCATAAATATTAATTGTATAAGTATAATCTTGACTTTTCGCTCCCATTATTCCTAAATTCCTTTAAAGATTTTATTATTATTATTATTGGTGACAAACAAATTATGCCATTATTAATATAAAGTAAACCCGGTTTAGACCACAATTAGTTTGAAATCCTTTCCTAAAGAGACGATATGGTGAGAATAAGGTCCACATTAAGGTTCTAATTTCGCATGATTTAGGGGTTATCCTTTTTATTTCATCCGCAACAACTCAACTACGAGTCCAGAGATGGAGGCTTTATTTAAATATCCCCGGAGTTGAGATTTGGCTTTAAAATACTTATTATTATTGCAACATTATAAACCTCGTCCTTTAAAAGGCTCAACAACGGTTCTGTGAGCCTTAAGATGCATCAAACATATTCGACTTCGGAATTTCCTCGACCTTTTAGAAGGCTTGCAACCATCGTTGTGAGCCGCAAGATGCACAAACTTTTATCAGTCATCGATTATTATAACCATGTCCTTATTTTGGAAGGCTGCAAACCATCGGTATGTGAAGCAGGCAAGATGCAGCAAAAAATTTTATAGCCCACATTTTTATTATTATCTTTCATCCACCCTTTAAAGATTGTCACATCGGTATGCGCAGCCGACCATGAATTCCAGAAGTCTTATTTCGCTTCGGTTATTTACATAATTATGATTATTAATGAGCCAAATTTTTTCAAGTCCAATGGTCTTTTAACAACTGCACATCGGTATGCGAGCCGACCATGGTCCCAGGAGGTCTATTTTCCCACAACCCTGACAAAACTCGATGTGTAAACCTTACTTCACCAAAAGGAATATCTACGAAGTGATTTAAACAAAAGATCGCAAAAAACATAAAGTAACTTTATTTATTCAACAATTATATAAAAACGTTTTATTAAAGCTGTGGGAAGTAAAAAGCCACAAGTAACCTCTATGAGCTCTAAGATATCCAACTAATCCACGGCTTAGAATTCAAACTTAATATATAAACTCATCATAATATATCCTTTGCAAAATTTTAAATTGAGCAAACGCTTAGTCTAAAAAGCTAAGGAGAAAGCTAGAGTTTAAAACTCGGTCAAGTCAAAAGCTACCTAGTTCTACGGGCCTACTTATTTCTATACTTTAATATTTTCATCATTTTTTTTCTTCATTTTTTTCATATATATATATATATATATATATCATAATAAAAATTTTAAAATTTTGGTCAAAACGGGGTTGCGTGGGAACACAAATAGGCACAGGTATGATCACATTTCGATACAAATGAGAAGAAAAATGAAAAGTGGAAATGCCAGGGTCAAAAATTGTGTCTTCACTCCCGGAAGAGAAAAGAAAATAAGAAATCACCGGATAAGCGAAATAAGGAAGGAAGGTTCGGATAATGAGGTCCAAATCTATCAAAAGGGTGGGATGGGTGGGTAACACATTAGGAGTATGAACACGAGGTTCCCCTAAAATATCTTCCATAACAACGTTGGTCAACTCACCCTGATCGGGCTCAATCTCAAAATGAAACGAATCATACTAGGTCAAAGAGTTATTAGCATGAGTAGTGGTACTGCCACTACTTGTTTCTTCCGTATGATCGCTAAAAGACTCGAATTCAGGTAAAGAATTATCCGAATAAGAGAGAGAAGTATCGGACTTCTCAAAGAAAGAGTAACTATCGGGGATAGGAAATGGAGAAGTAGACTTGAGCACACAATTAAGAGTGGAGTTATCATTCAAAGATTCGATATTAGCAATAAGACGATTAATGTTCAATAATTTCTCTCGAAGAATAACGTCTTGGATTTTAAGAATATTTTCTAAGTCAAACTCTTCCTTCTCTTGATCAACATCATTCACCTCCTCTAAGCTAACGATCTCTAAATCAGGAGGTGATGCTTCAACGTACTCGATGTCCTCAAAATCATCGTCGTCACTTGAAGTATCATCATCATTGGAATTGACAACAATCTCATAGTGATCTTTGAAAGCTTTAAGAGGGGTAGGGTTATCACAAAGAGGCACATCACACACACCGTCGAAAATACACTCGGACTCATTTGGGATCAGGACAAGCTCCTCAACACTAGACTTTATTACATCGTCTGATTCTGTTGCCGGAATAGTGTCAAGATGCTCATCCTCCATTATGAGAGAGTCAACGGGCTCCTTGGTTGATAAAACGGGTGTGATTGTAATGGTATAGTCCTCGTCATCATCATAGCAAATAGGAATCTTCCAATATCGATCTTTAGCCGCTTGATCTTCTGCAATTCGCTTTTCTTCTTCCTCCTTTTGCATAATTTGACCAACCATATCACATATGGATGTCATTTGCTCCATGATCTTATTTTGAGAATTTAGAAGCTCATTTTGATCATTGAAGATTGGATGATTGACGGTATATTACGGGGGTTAAAATTGGTCAAAGCTGAAATAATTAGAATCATAGCAAGAATTTTGCTCATGATAATAGTCTTCATTCATCGGTTGACATTGAAAAGTCTCATGAGGACCCCCGCAATTTTCACAACAAAGATATTGTTGTTGAAAATCATAAAAATCTTGCGGGAAATTAAAATCTTGATTGTAACATGGTTTCGGATAGATGAACGGAACTTGAGGTGTACAATAGTGACCATAACAAGCACCGTTCCCGCAAAATTCACAAGAATACATAGGAGGTTGTGGAGGGTGGTTGAAAACGTTAGGAGAATCATCAACAAAGTTGGGTTTTGAAACGTAAGGTAATGAATTTTCTTTTTTGGAATAGCACGTCGGATCAAAACGTGGCAAAGTTTGAGGGAGCACATCAATGGTTTGATTGCATGGTTCCGGATTAGAGATAATCGAAGCTTTCGGAGGACAATTATAACCAATATGAGCACCTTCCCCACAAAACTTCCAAGTGCATCGTTGACAAAAGATTCCATCTAACGAATCACCACACTCGTAACAACAATTGTGGTTAATTTGTGGAGGACTTTGCGAGGAATTTTCACCGGGGTCCTGTTTGACAACGAATGGCTCTCGAGGAGCATTAACAACGTTGGTATCGTCATCGGATGACTCGTAAGTGTTTAGAAGGTCTTGGTAAATTCCATTTTCATGAAAAATTATAAACCAAACTTCCTTTAATTTCTTTCGCCATAGAGCACATCCTTGACAATTTGGACCTTCAACTGGGTTTCCACACTTCACACAGTCTGAAGTGTACAAAGCTCCACAAGACGAGCATTCTTTAATCGCATAAAGGGGATTTAAACGACAGTCGAATGACGCCATAAAAATTAAACAATATAGAGGGTTAAGAAACGAATTAAATGGATAAGAACAAAAAGAAGATGATTTTTAGGTTTTTTTTACACAATAAATTTTAAAGGACAAAATGAGATTGAATAACTTAAACCAATAATCAACTTGTTTCACGGTAGCTCTCTAAAAGAAAAACGCACAAAGGAGCAGAGGAGTAGGAAAGCGCGAAGCTATTAAAAACCTTTCTCCTTTAGGGTCGTAGTTCGTTGGAACAACCCGCCTTATACCCCTCTTATAGTTTGTTTATCAATCAAAGGTGAGCCGTTCTTCACAAGTGACACAAAGGCAAATTTTAATCTTTTGTTCAGGAACTTATTATGATAATGCTTCAGCTGAAAGCATTATATTGATGATGAATTGTTTATCTTTATTTAGGAAAATGTTTTTATTTTTATTTTTATTTATTTTTCTTGTTTTTATATACTAATAAAAGAAAATGAAAAATATTTTTGTATTTTTATTTTTTTATATAAGAACGAAAATAAACTTTCCGAAGAAAGGATCTTCAAGGCTCGAACACGAACAATCCCGTAAAAATCGCTACACCTCTCCCTGGCAACGGCGCCATTTTGATGTCAGTCGTTTTCACACGCGTTTAATCAAATAAACCCTCAGATATATTATATATATTTATAGAAAATACATATACGTATACGTAAGCAAAGTATCATACAAATTATTCTTAGGAAAGAATAATAAGTAATCAACACGGGTATCGTTTTTCTCAGCGAGAGATGAATGGAAATCTACGTTTAAGTTGTAAATCGAGTTTGATTGTCATTCAAGTTTTTGGTTTCGGTTTTAAACTATTTTTATACTAAAAATTAAACTAATATTGATTCTAAGATTTAAAACTACAAGATTAAACTAAAATTGATCTAAAAGATATAAATGACAAATATGCTTGCTAAGTGACGTGAAATGTTCCATAAGTGCGGGCTTAGGTTTAACGAATTAAAATCCTTAAAAAAATAAAAAATCCTTAAAAACAACAAGTTTCAGGAAATTAAATGACAAAGTTAACAAGTAAAATGCTTTTTAAAATGAATGACAAGTTATTTAAATTGCATTAAAAAAGTAAATGACGTTTATGTAAATTGACTATTTAATTTTTTCAAACCTTTTTAAAATCGCACTTAAATTCCAAAATCACTAATCAACTTAGCAACACAAGTTAACTTACTCACTACCATAACGGAATTCAATTTAACAAAACATAGCATTTAACGGATAATAAATATTAATCTACACTAATGCATGGATAAAAAAAAATCAAATACACAAATATTTTATTGAACGATAAAATATTTCTATTTCAGTTTTGAAAAGAGATTAGAAAATTGAACCCGAAATGAAGAACGCAATGATATTAAAACCACCCGATCTTTACAAAACTTATTAACAATGAGATTATCACTTAAAGAGTTCTATTCATATTAGCAATAAAGTTGTCAACTTTATATACTAATTACTTTCATTAACAAAACCATAAAGATCAAAAACTTATTCTATTTATCAACCATATGAGACCCTTAAGCTCCGGCCTTAGAGTTGGATAGATTTTATCAACATAAAAACAAACAAGGATTAAGATGAACACGATAATAATATTAGGAATACTATAGACAAATATGCTATATTCTAAAAGAAATAAGCTAATAAAAAGATTAAACTTTAAGATTTAAATCTCCCCGAAACTACGGTGTTCAATCATGAACTTGATCGGGTTATATTAAAGTTTAGATCTAAGAAAAATAAGCTTAGATTAAAAAAAGCAACAAAACTTTATTGCTAAGAAAATAAAGCTTAAAAATGAATAAGATCTATAAACTTTAGATCTAATCCACCCTAAACCGAGGTGTTCAATCAAGTGAACTAGAGACGGGTATATTTAAGGATTAGATCTAAAAACAATAAGCTAATAAGATGAAAACTTTTTAAAAAAAATAAGCTATTTTAAAAACTAATCTTTGTAAAAATAAAACTAGATTAAATCTATATAAAAGAACTACTTTTGAAATAAAAACTAGAATAAGCTAAAAAGCTATCAAGGCTTTTTCAAAAAAAGGATGAAGAAGACTATAGCTTCTAACTAAGCCACCTTCTCAAATAAAGCCACTTTCAATAAGCACCAAGTAACCTTTGAAATAAGCCCTAGCTTAATAAGCTATAAGAAAAACTAGTAAAGTTTAGAACTTTATGACTAAATAAGCTAAATAATAAGCTCTCAAAAATAAAGGTGCTCAAGACTTAATGAATAAGTCGAGTAGGAGACCCATGACACCTTTTTTAGCATTCGAATCGAGCTTAATCAAACAATAAGCATTTTTGAAAAAGAAAAGAAAAGAAAAGAAAAGAGATTAAAAGATGAAATAAGCAAAAGCTTATTTAGATCTATAAGCTTATATTCAATCAAATAAGCTAAAAGATAACTTATTTGAAATAGAAAATAAGCTATTAAAATAAATAAGCCCAAGTGAGTTTATTCGAATAAGCCAAAGAAAAGAGAAGGAAAAATAAGCAAAGATAAATAAGCAATTAACGAACCTCCATCTTTTATAAATAAGCTCAAAGGATCTTTTACAATAAACCAAATAAGCTAGAAAAGCTTTTACAAAAGTTGAAATAAGCAAAAACTAAATAAGCTAAAAAAACTACACTACAACTAAAATTGAGAGT
The DNA here is from genome assembly GCA_026074375.1 of Tanacetum coccineum. Classification (NCBI taxonomy): domain Eukaryota; kingdom Viridiplantae; phylum Streptophyta; class Magnoliopsida; order Asterales; family Asteraceae; genus Tanacetum; species Tanacetum coccineum. The sequence continues at coordinate 11,293 of BQNB010040893.1, read as the reverse complement.
AAACTAGAAAAAAAATAAAAAGCCTAACTAACACCACTGTTGCTGCTGCGTGAGATGTATTTATAGCCTCAAGTGGTGGGAGGGGCAATTTCGTCATTTCAGGAGGTTCAAACGCGTCCTAGTGCAAAGGTGAGGGGTATTCTCGTCATTTCGTCCCAACGCGTTATTAAACTGCGTACCTCGTACGCCAGCTGGATCTACCAATGAGAGGTTGCCACGTCACCATTCTAGAAGCCTCGATCCAATCAACCTCGTATTGATACAGTACCTCGTATACCTGCACAGTACCTCGTACCAATCATTAGTTGTGCCACGTGTCACCATCTGAGTGGTGCCACGTGGCCTACCAGCCGTCATCGGAGCCACCACCGGACCACTGGTCAACGGTGGTCAACGGCGGCGAACCACCGTTGGACCACCATCGGACCACCGTCAGACCACCGGTCAACCACCGGTCAAGGGTGGTTGCTAACCGGGTCATGGACCGGGTCAGGTTGGGTCATGGGCCGGGTCTTGTGCCGGGTCTGGATCGGGTCAGGGGCCGGGTCGGGTCGTGAGGGGGATAAACCCCTTTGTAGAATTGAACTCGGGACCTCTAGCTTAGAGGCTTAAGGGTTTCCCTTTTGCCATTTGAGCTAGAGCATAGCTCAATTATACATATGCAAAATTAATCCTATAAGGGCATTTGGGCTTGGACTAGATTTTCATTAATAAAAGGTTCAAACAGGGACGAAAAAGGTTCAAAATAAAAAGGTTCACATATGAAAGGCCGGTACCGTTGGAATCGTAATTTTGTGCTCTTTCCAATGGTGTGATCGAGGAATATTAACGACTTCGTTTGGATCTCGATAAACGCGAAAACGTTGTCGAAAGTCACCCGAAAATTACCGTTTTTGCTTTGTTTTCAATCCTTTGTACCTGTAAGACATAAAAACACAATACAAACATATTTGCAACATATTTATCCATATTTTAGTATTTTAGTCCGTTTATTAGCATTTTCTGGGGTACAAATGATGTGTGTTTTAGCACATATCACTTATAGAAAGAAGAAGGGTGTTTCTCCTAAACTATGATAGAAACCGGGTCAACTCATATGCTATCGGATTTCATTCGTTGATTTCTGGTATTGAAGTAGACATCATGGACCTAGTGATGAAAATGCGCAACCCCTCTTAGCCACTCAAGTACTTCTCAAAGAGTATTTGTTTCATTCTCACAGAGATTAACGCATAATCTATCAACTTCTCATTCCAAGAATGTTGGTATTAAATAAAGGACATTATGCTCTAGTCCTTGCTTACTAAAAGTACACAAGATTCTAAAGCCAATTTGATATTCAATGAAATATCTTTAGGACACAAAAAGTACGTTTGTATTAAACATTGATAATACAAAAGGTACAATGATATACGTCTTCGTGACATTGCATGTCTTTGTGACATTGCCGGAACATTCTAGAGTGATACTATAAAATAGTATTCACGATGATTGCATGGAAATTCTACCAGTGCTAACGTCATGCCAACGTTGAACGCAGGTCACTCATTTGAAAATAATTGCTTAATGATTCAAATAAGTGTTAACTAGTAATCTATGTGATCTAGTGGTTATTTGTTTCCCAGGGTAAAACAACATTAAGATCACAAGATCAATGCTTATTTTGATTTATGGTCATATTTCCGCATCCTTATCATCGAGATATTGATTTGATCATATTTTTCAAAATAACATTCATCGGAAATTTTTAAAGCATGATCTTGTGATGTATGAACTTCACGGTTAATGTGGAAGATGGTTCTTACTCTAATAATTCTCCATTCATCTTCTACAACATACAACAACAACATTTCTACCTTTCACAAGCATGACTACTTCAATGATTATTATAACATTAAAAGTTACCTTTTAACCTTCACAAGAATGATAGCAATCAAGTTTGTTGGTTTGAGGGAGCATATGGATTATTTTAGGGGAGTATGTTTGATTATAAAGGGGATAATGTTTGATTCTTAGAGAGAAAAGAAATGATTTCGATTTCAATTTCATGGATTTAAAAAAAATATTGTTCACCCGAAGCTTATTTTTGGAATTTTATATGATCATGATGCTCATGATGAATCATAATCATCATGAGAGGGAGAAGATATAAGCTTAGTTTTTGCCAAATATAAGAGGAGAAAATATATATGTATACTTGGGGAGAAGAAATAAGCTTAGTATTTTCCGTATATAAGAAGGGGGAAAAGATATAAGCTTGAAACATAAGAGTTATATCCAAGTATATAAAGGGGAGAAGATATAAGAAAGAAAGTATGGGAGAAATCGAGATAATAGGCAAAAAGAAATTGAAGTTTAAGGAAATCATTGTATAAGTAGTTTGATCGAGTAGATATGTTTTATCTTCATGATTGGTGAGGATTAAAAGAAATGAGAGAAAGCAAAAACAGAATGAGAAAATGTATATATTGTTGGTGAGGATTGAAAGAAAAGAGAGAAAGCAAAAACAAAATGAGAGATATTTTGTTATTTTCTTTTCTTATTGATATGTTTCAAGGTTACATCATCAAATGTTTAGAATAAGTTGTAGTGTTTCATCAAGCTTAAAGATTAATCAAGATAGCCGGTTCAACATTTGCATGAGAATACTTCAACAAAATCATCATCGTCTTCAACAATAATTCATTCAAGAAAAGTCTTCACAATCAAGATCACTACTTAAATATTTAAGAGATGGATATGTGATTGAGGGGGAGCTAAAAGAGTATGAAGATTCAAGGATAAAGTCAAGTGTTTAGATCTGCTACAAAGAATTACTCAATTAATTTCATCGTGTTCAACATCTTTCGTCAGCAACATTATGTGGTTGAAATCTACATTCAAGATCCAGTTCAAAGATAAAGATTTTATACGAGCATTTAAAGAATTAAGATGCAAAAGAATATCAAGTTAGCTTTTGAGAATACTGATTTTGAGTTCGAAAGTAGAGTTGATACCATCAAAGATATCAAAATCTATCCTATCTTATAGGGGGAGAAAATTATATCGAGAGAGATATGCTACAAGGTCATCCTCAGCTTTCACAAAGAATTCTTAGCGTTTTCGAGCTTCAAAGGAAAATAAAATGACGAACTACTTCAGAATAAAGTGTTCAAGCATAAAAAAGAAGTCCTCATAAAAAAAAGTAAGGAGAATTTCCAAGTAGATCATTTTGGGAGAGAATGTTAGAAATAAAGAAATGAACTACAAGTAGCACTATTATAAAGTGTAGGGACTAGTTGTGTCAAGATAGAAAAGTCACAAAATAAGGCTATAAATAGGATATTTATGTCAAGATTGTATGTAACAATTTCATTCAATTAAAAGGCAAGTTAGGTAGTTCTCTCTCTAGAAATACACACACTAATTACACCTTATTTTACACACACTAGTTTATCAATCAAGATCTTATTGCTTAATACATGTAGACTCGAAAAAATATCTATGGTCATTTGATTGATATTTCCGTGATCTAGATAAATCCTAATCTCGATTTCATGCTTATATTCCAAATTTGTAATTGGATTGAATAGTGAGATTGATTATCGTTTGAATAATAATCATCTTCATATTCGAAATCCTCTTACGATCACTTATTAAAAGTAAGCAAGATGATGGTTTGTGGAATATGTTCAATTATTCCTAGTCCTACCCTTAGATGGTTAAAAGGTTCTCATTTAGTGAAGAAATATTATGCTTATTTGCTAAAGTAAGAGAAAGTTTTGATAAGAAGAGAATTTAAGTTTTGAGTTGTGCTTTTGAATTGTTTGAGCAAAGTTACACATGTTGTGCATTTGCTTATGTTTGGCTTTTCGGAGACGATGACTTTACCAATTGCATTGCAAGGTAAATTACTTGAATATTTCGGATGAAACATTCAAGTCTTCAATCCTACTTTATTTTGTATTTTATACATATATTTGCCAAATATTTGGAACACATCTATTGGACCAGTAGTCTCAATATGACATCATTTGCACAAGTGTGAGTTATGATCCGATGCATATTCTTGTCGTCTTGGAAAAGGATGTCGTTATTTTCATATCAATCGAGTGTAATTGAGTATGTAGGTTTAAGATAATATCTCTTGTTACATTTTGATATAATCTCAAAGCTAGACCAATAAGAATCTAATTTCTTGTCCATATAAAAATCTTGTCAATTAGATTCGATAATAATATCAATCATAATTTGAATAATGAATTGATATATATTTGAAATCTTTCTTGACCCTCACGGACACTCTTATTAAAAGAAAACAAATAAGAATTTTCATAGTGTGTTCCATTAATCCTTTGACTAGTTGGAATGTGAGGTTGATGAATAATGACAAGTTAATTTTTTACTTCAAGAGTGTCATATATTTTGCTTGTGCGAAAAACTATTTGTTGTTATGTATAGTATGCCTAGTTTTTGACATTTTATAAGTATATAAATGATTTTCCTAACCATTTTTATACAACACACATCTTTTGTAAAATACTATATGTTTATAAAAAGAATGTAATTATGTGTATGTGTTGAAACAATGCAAGCACAAGCAAAGTATAAAAATATTTTTTCTTTTACTTTATTACTAATGTATTGGTACAATATTTTATTTTGTTTAACCAACCCATGGTCAAACAAGTCAAGATGATGAAAAGATTTAGACCTTTTCTTAGAAGAAAGTTAACTTGTTAGAAATATTTTGGTAACGGGTTTTAACATATGATCTTATGACAATATTTTCCCACAAGCTTGACAAACTATTAAACATTTATTCCTAAGTAAGTTACTACACTCAAAATGATTTTCAAAATGTTTATGTAACACTTGTAAATATAACGATCTATGCCTATATGCAATGCACAAATAATTTTTTAACTTAACACAAGAAATCTAGCGTAATTCCTATAAGGCATAATCCAGAAAACTAGTAATAAATAAATAGTGTACATGATATATGTGTTTAGATATATAAGTAGCTCAATTACAAGTAGCAATGCTCACTTAATAATATCTATTAACAAAATTAAGACACAAGTAAACACACATAATCATCTAGCATACATATAAAGATATTCGTCGTTGTTTTGTGTATTAGATACAACGTTGTATACTTAGGTTGATTTTATTTGAAAATAAAATAATTTCCTCCCCATTTCAAAAATTAATCAAGATGAATGTTTTGAAAAGATAAATACATCGTTTTTCAAATATACATCGACTAGAAATGCTTGAGTTGAAAGAAAAGGTAAACTACAAGTTTTACGTAAAAGCGAAACATAAAATTTTGACCGCTATGTAGTATTTTGCATTTCTGACTAACTTAAGTTTGAAATAAATACTTGGAAGTATTTCTAAATAAAAGTAGACTCAATTACCTTTAAAATGGCGGGTGGCACGACTTCTATAGACATACGCCTGATTTTGTATGAAAGTTTGTCAAATTCTAACGAAACAGACAGACGGCCCCCAGAAAGGTGACGGCCCCCAGATATATTTGGGGGCTATCCTAACATTTAGGGGACCGCCACCAGTGACCCAAAAACACATTTTTTGTACAAAATCAGTTGGTGTTAACTGTAGAACGTAGGACTTTAAGAAGTTGTCCCCGCACATAAATTTCGTGTTTTAAACATCATTTTTACTCTTGAGACTTAGAAAGATAATCTTGACACTTCCAAGCTTTTTGAGAATATTTTCATTCAAGCTAGTATACGAGGTTTATTTAATCAACAAAACTAATACGAATCAAGTAACAAAATACTTTTCATATTTAATCCCCTTCATGGGTAATTTGATACATGGATCGTACTCTATTTTAAAACCATTTATTTTGAAAACTAAAAAGACGTGGCTCTTGATACCAATTGTGAAAATCGTAGAGGGGGGTAATTTGATACATGGATCATACTCTATTTTAAAAACTATTTGTTTTAAAAACTAGAGCGACATGGCTCCTGATACCTATTGTGGAAACTGTAGAGGGGAACGGGTGAATACGTTTTCCTTTAATAACTTTAAATCTTTTGTATCAAATCACTAATAAAGTTTGACACAATATGAGAAATGTTATGAGTAAAGATCTACAAATTACTAATACATAATCTAACAATACAACCACACTCACAATATTCACTACAAAGAACTACACAACCATAAGTAAAATTGTAACACACCCTCAAATTTACAACGCATCAGAATACAACATTGGGGTGCTACTTCATAATATAAGCTCACGAGTCACGGTAAATGACATTCAATTTTTATTAAAAAGATCAGAGTTACAAGCTCCCAATAACTTTATAAAAACTCATTTCAAAATAATCCACAACAATGTTTAAGTTTTCTTTAAAAGAAAACATTTATCATATGTGCAAAGTTCACCAAGTCCCACGTCCTATCGATATCCCGCATTCCATCCCATCCAAGCTAGCATACATAATACCAGAGAATGAAAAAAAACCCCCCAAAAGGCTAAAAAGTCAACAAAAACATGATGTGAATGTCATAATTTATAAACAATCCTTTTGAACATACAACCTTAGCAAAACATTTAGTTTCCATAAACAATCACAACGATGCCTAGAGCTACAAACCGAACCCTTACTCGGTAGCCGAACCCGAGTATAATCACACTCAATACTAAATACAATAGTCTTGTATGCCCTCAAGTAAGGAAACACACCCGGACAGTCGTATAGGCCCAAAATAAGATCTAATATATTGCATTACCGTCCACAGCTCGGTTACGTGAATTGACGGTTCATGAAGGAAGGGCACAACAATACACTCATACCACAACTTTTACATAAGAAAATCACCTGTTACCATTTTCTATATGTTCGTTTTTTTTAAAACAAGCATGTATCTCCCTCTTGGGTTTTTAAAACATAAAAATAATTAAATGCGAGGCTATGAACTCACCATGAATAGAGGTGCCAACCGAGAAATCACATAAAAGAGAGAAGCGACATAATCCCGTCCTAGATTAATAATGATCCATGTTTTAGAAATTGAGTTTAATAACATGAGTATGCTTTTATATATAACACAATACATGATTAACACATATATATATATATAATCTTACATGTTTAAAAATTTCATGTTGAGAATCCAAAATAACTTAAAAATCTTCTAACTTGCATTATTGAAATTCCGCCAAGTTTCCTAGTTACTAAACGTTGCTAAAGAACAACCAAATGACTCCACTTGAGTGTCCAAGCACTATTTCTAAATACTTCTGTGTATTGAATCTCATTATAATCGCTTAAACCACCTAATCATCCTAACTTTTCAAAGAATGATACAATGTACAATGCCCAGTTTTGGTTCTGCAGAAACTATGCAAATGTGAGACAGCAGATGGCCCCTGAGAAAAAATAAAAAAAATCTGGAAAAATTCCAGAAGGTCACACATATCATGAGAAACTTCCAGTTCAAATTTTGTAGAATAATATGATGTTTTGACCCGTCTGCACAGCCCAATACTACAACTGAATTTCAGGACAGCAAACCCAGTTTTGGCACTTGCGTTTGCAAATGCCTTTTGACTCACCTTAATACCTTGAAATTTGATGAGGCCTGGTTCGTTGGAAAGTACATTCGACGTAGTTATCCATAATGTCCCGCAAACCTATCAATGCTATCGGCATGACCAAGTTATGACCTCCTAAAGTTGACCTAAAATTCGGATTAAAAACAGGGTATGCAGAATTTTGCCGAAACTTTTCCAAACTTCAAACTAATGCATAGGATTCGTTTTTAGGAGTTACAAGTCGCGCGAATTAGCGCCGCGAAGCTATGGATAAGACCTACGCTAATCCTATGTCGAAACTTGTCTGATCAAAACACAATTTTTCCCACGCTCACCTGAACTTTCTGGTTTAAATTAGTACTTAATAACACCCTTCATTCATCAATCTCTCGCATCAAAAACATATTTCAACACCCTAAACCAACCTAACCATCATCCCATATGCTAATCATTGAATAACCTCAAAAACATAATAAGAATACCTATACTAAAAAGGATTCTCACAAGAGGAGTTTCATAACATGTAATTAAATAGAGATAATCAAAAGTAAATAATTTAATGAAATGTACTCTACAAAATAGGCACAATAGATAGTAGAAGATGATCAAACAAAAACCAGCCTAGTTTTCCTGAATGTTGGTCGCGGTCTACCAATCTCCAAACATAAAAACCCTAAACTTTTTCTTGAACCAACATATACAATAATCACTAGAATACATCCCAAGGCCCTTCTCTTCGTAATAATCCATAACATTGAGATGATTAAGTTTTATTAAAATTCAATTTTTCTTGAAAAGCCTTTGCATGTGATTTAATAAGATTAAGAAGGAATGATAAGGGTTAAGTGATGGATGTTTTAAGGACAGAATGAAGGTGATTACTAGAGGTTTGAATGTTGATTGATGGTTGCTGTGGTTGTTGGCGTCGAACAGGGAGGGTGAGCAGAGAGCAAAAGAGTCGATGTAAACTATGAGTGTGTATATCTGTGTTTTTATCATTCGATGAAAGAAAAATATATATATAAAGGGTATGATTTGGAGTTGGGCCGACGATTATGAGGGGTAGAGAGGGCTTGATGGGATAAATTTTTATACTAACCAAATTATATTAATGAATCCCGGCCTAAAATTTTATTTAACCCGTCACTTTTTAAAAACAGCAAGTTTTTGACTTCGGTTAATCTAACACAAATAAAAGTGAAAATTAATTAAAATAAAATGACATGAACCGAACGGTTAGAAGACGGGCATTTCGTGATTCTCGATTGACATAGATCTGACTTATTAAAGTATAAAGCTCGCGTGAGGGATTTACTAGAATCAGAATTTTACTAAAATCGATTAGAAAATTAATAATAATTATGATTTATATTAAAATAAGTTTCGAAATATTATCAGTCAGCGATAATTTTATTTTACTTGAAAATAAAAGTCAAAAGTCGAGTAAACCCAAAAAGTCAAAGAAAAAAAATAGTCATTTCTTAGGTTACCTCGAAAATTTCCAGTTATCACAAAAATGAATACACAAACAATCACAGCAATCATGATCACAATGCAAGTATTAAAAGTAAAGCAATCAATTAAAGAAATAAGTTAAAGGCGAAAGTAAAATAAAATGCAAACCGAACGATGATTTATAGTAGGTTCGGGTCCACGCAGTCCTCTTCGCCCTCACCACCCACTCCCACGATATCCAACTGAGATTTACTCACAAACAACAAGCTCCCTTTCGCGGAGAAAACCTTAAAACGTTTGCTTATTTAATTTCCGACACTAAGCAGATGTCGAGTCTTCTTCAGGGTAATACTAAACCCTTTATTTTGTGGCCAACATAAAAAAATGTTGGTGTTTTATTGGCCTAAAACACCTAAAAACCGCGCGCTTATAATATTTTCGACACATAGCTAAAGTCGAGTTCCTAATCGTATTAAGAACCAAACTAACCCACCCATACTGTCTTTTGAAGATCGAATACTAACCGACACACCATCAACATTTTTCGGATTTATCACACTATCCGGATTACACAACACACAAGAATGAAAGATATGAACTCAATCTATATGTAACAAAGGTTACAAATGAACTAAACTAGATTACATAACTTCATATCTTGGCAATGACGAAAGTTCTTCTCGTACACATAAGGAAAGGCGTTAGGAATACGAAAGTATCGGTCAACTTCCTAACTTATGTATGTAGGCTCGTATATAATTGATAGAACTTAAGAGTAAGAATAATAAGGCCCAAGGTCCATGAGGTAAGCCCATCAAGCATACCAAGGTCGGCCATAAGTCAATTGTATTTATACCCCCTCTTCCATGCTTAGAGTAGGGTTGGGTTGGGTCAGCTTTTTCTTAATCTAATTTTGTTATTTTCTTTCTCTCTCTAAAGTGTTACATCACATCTGTCTCCCTCTAGTTCTTCATTTCGTTTTGTGAGCAAGATTAGATTAATATAATATTTTCTATAATTGGTATCAAGAGCAAGGAGGGTGATTAAAGCTTGTGTTGTCTAGACGTTTTCTTACTTGTTTTGGTGCGTGTGTTTTGGTTCGAACATAGACAAAAGATTTCATCTTTTGTGTGTTCATGAACCATAAAAATTAGTACTTTCTTGTGTTTCTATCTTGGTATAAGCTTAGTTTAAAAGCATAACTTTGGAAACATCAAAAATCTTTATCTTTTTAAGTATTTTGGTTAAAACTTGTTTGTTGAGTCAAAATCTTGATCCGGAAATTTTTTGTGTTTAAATCCATAAAGTTTGTGTTTTTAAGGTTCTCATAGTGTTAGAATAGCTAAAGTACAAGTGATTCAAGTAAAACACCTCAAAAAATTATGTTATTTAAGTGATGTGCATGTTTGAAAACGGCTTTTTATACACACTGTTGAAATCCAACTTTTTTATACGGGTTGAAGTCCAGCAAATGCTATTATACATTATTGTTTTGTTTGTCCCGTTGAATCCAGCGATTTATACGTTCTTGAATTTGGCAATTTATACATTGAGTTATTCAGCCGATTATACTGGTTGATTTTTCGAGCGATTTTATACATTGAGTATTCCAAGCGATTTAATACGTGTAAATTTTTTGGCATTTATACATTAGGTATATCAACGATTATACGTATTATAAATCCAAGACTTATACCACTTGGAAATCCAGCGATTTATACTACTTTGAAAATCCAGCGATTTATACCATTTTTGAAATCCAGTAATTTATACCTGTCTTCAATCCAGCGATTATATACCAGCGATTTATACCAGCGTTTATACAGTTTTTCTGTGATTTCTAAAATCCCGTGAAGTATTTCTCAAAAGACAACTCACTAAACAACACAGTTACTTTCAATCACCGTTCGATCCATAAGTAATCTAATATCATCAAATCAACATGGATTTAATTATTCCACTTGGATAAAAGAATACTTTTGCTGAGTACATGATACTCTCCGGTGCTGACAACCGTCCATCAATGTTGGACAAGTACTTGTATGATTCTTGAAAAAGTCGAATGGAACTTTACATGAAAAATAGAGAGCATGGGAGAATGATACTTGAATCAATTGAAAATGGTCCACTCATTTGGCCTACTATTGAAGAGAATGGAGTGACCAGAACAAAGAAATATGCTGAATTATCTGCTGCTAAGAAAATCCAAGCTGATTGTGATATGAAAGAAACCAATATCATTCTTCAAGGTCTACCAGCTGATATCTATTCACT
>BQNB010040892.1:0-47101 GCA_026074375.1 Tanacetum coccineum | reverse complement strand
CGGGAAAGCTCTATACTACTTCTCGGTATCATTGATTGTTGGTTTTTACACTTCTTTATATATTTTATATTTTATTATATAGTATATATATTTACGGTGTGAATCCGGCACGATCAGTACTTAAATCCATAAGTAGAAAAGAGTGTGATATAAATCAAGTAATTGAGTTTGTAATGAGTATGTAAACAATTTCGTAAACGTGTATACAAATGAGTATGTGACAAAGTATGAAACCAAGTTTGTAATCAACCGTGTAATTGTGTTTGTAATGAATTGTAAACTCAAGTATGTAAACCAAGTGTGTAGAATAGTATGTAAAAGATATTGTAAACGAACATGTAAATAAGTTGTATTGAGCATGTATTCTCCCCCGAGATTTGTAAAGTAAATGTAAAACAAGTGAAAGAGGGGCTATAAACTCACCGTAAGTGAATGATTGATTATCTAAATCAAGTAAGTGAATCGTCTCGGCAATTCGAATGCAACCTAATTAATTATAGGCCGTATGAGTATAATGTATTATATATAAAAAAAACATCACATGTTATATAGTCACACCACCACCTAATAGTTTTTATTAAATCTTTAAAAGTTAAATTAATAATTAACCCGTACTTTGTTAAATGAAAGTGTGTGTACTTGTATCCGTAAGGAAAATATCATTTTCGTTTACTAATGTACCATTTGTAAAAATATGTGATTTAATGTTTTTATTGATTACATAATGATATTTCATTATTAATTTAGTTGTTTTATAAAAATAATGTATGAAAGTAAAAATAGTGCGCGTGATTCTAAGACCTCATGTCTTTATCGTTTTGACTCCGTTTTATACGTTTCTTATGTCCATGTCTTCGTATTAAGATAATTTATCAAAATATCATATTTATAAAGTTTAAACCTCTGATGAACAGTAACTTTTACTGTTCATTACAGTTTATAAAAACTGTTTTTATAGAATTAATTATACGTGACTTGTTTAAATCATAACTCGTTCATTATAATTCCGTTTCTCGAGTTTCTTATGTCTTTGGATTAGTATTAAGAAAATTTATCAAAATATCATATTTATAAAATTTAAACCCCTGATGAACAGTAATAATTAATTTTTATTATTGGGTGTAAATGTGGGTATTTGTTTGAGTGTAGATGGGTAAAGGTGCTTCCGGGTATGACCAAATGTAATTAATTGCGAAACGTAAGCGCTTTACGTAACCAACAAAATAAATTATGAAAAGTTATAAATTATACTCCTAATAATAATATAACACTTGCTTGATGTAAACTTTAATTTGTTTGGTGTTTTAGTGTCGAATCCAACAGTAGGTTATATAAGTTAATTAGGGTTTTTTGATTAATAAAAAGCAAGTTATTATAATTACTTTTATTAAGAACTTGCACATTAGTTTACCAAGTTTCTACGATATGTTCATACATATATTGAGTCCTTAATGTCCATAAACACTTGTCAAATGGAATTCCATGTTCTTTGTGTTATTTACACATCAACTTGCATTTTAAATTTCACACCGTTTTTTTAATTTGTAATTCCTTCTTATAAATTGTTTAACACTTATACCAAGCATGTACCTTCATTTAAAGTATTTTTTTACTATATACAAAATAAAATTCGAATTTAGTAAGCTCTTAAGTACTTTATATAACACAAAAATGAATCTAGGTGGTGACTAACATATATAACAATTATGTACATAAAAGATAATGAATAAATGAATATTGAATAATTTAAATAGACCTTATGTAAGATGAGTAGGATGATGAACACAAGACAAAACCCTAACCACGCTTCCAAAATCAAAACCCTACCAAGAAACCCTAAATATGTTTTCTTGATTAATCCTTGTTAAACCCGAATCCAAGCTTGTTAACACCTTGAGTAACCTTAGATGACCTTAGAATGAATGCTTGTATGCTTGAAATACTTGTAAAATAAATTTATAGGAAAACCCTAGCTCTATAATAGTGAGCCATGGGTTTTGTTATGATTTAGAGAGAGTATTTATTTGAAAGTTACTAGGAGAATGGGGGTAGTGAGAGTTAAATGAAACATAGACTTGCTAGTTATAGAAAGATGGAAACCTTAAACCACCAAAATGAAACCATAGGATGAAGTGGGTTGAGTACAAGGTTGTAAGAACTCCTCTCCTCCTCCCTAGGCAAAAACCATGGTTCAACAAGGTACTTTGTACCTTGACAAGCCAATTTATGGAAACTAGGGGTTGGAGTACAAGTTGTAAGAGTTCTTAGTTGTAAAGTTAAAGTTTTATGGGTTTATGGATTTGTTTTATGTCTTATAAGATGGGATCCGATTTTAAGGGGTTATAAATAAATAAAATAAGTTAATTTTGGGTATTGGGTATAAAAGTGGGTTGTTTGAGTATAGATAGGCATAGGTGCTTAGGGTATGCCCGAATGTATTTTAGTGCGAAATTAAGAGTTTAGAACAACAAAAAATAAATTATTAAAAGTTATAAATTATTCTCCTAATAATATTAACACTTGCTTGATGTAAACTTACTTTGTTTGTGGGTCGTTTAAAGATGAACGTTGATTTTTTGTTTACGCGTTGTAACTATACGATAATAATTAAAAGTAAAGAGCAAAACTCTAAAATAAATAATGATTAATTGAAGTCGTAATGAAAGCTGAAAATGAGAAATTTTACACTAAACCTAAACACTAAAGCTAAACCTAAAACTCTAAAGCCTAAACCCTTAACCATAACCCTAAATAAACTAACCACCACACCCATAACCCTAAACAAAAATAACTAACAAAACCTAAACCCACAATCACCCAACACCTAACATAAACATAAACAAAACATTAAACCTCAACAAAACCAAAAAACCCAACCACACATCCAACACCAACCACATCCATAACCCACCCAAAAAACCAAAAATCCCCAACCAACACTTAAAACCCCCTCACAGAAAACTCCCTACAAAACCCACCCCTAAAACCTAAACCCTAAACCTAAATTAATTAAACTCCCTCTAATACACCCATAACCCTAAATCCTCACCACAAAAACCAACCCTTAATAACAAACCATTCCCACAAACAACCCACCCCCTCAATCACCACCCATAACCTAACACTAAAAAAAACCCTACAACACATACCCCAAACCACACCTAAACTACATAATAAAACAATCCATACTAATTAACACACCCACCACCCACAACAAACACACCCACCCCCAATCAAACCCCCAAAAAAACCTAACCCTAAACCAATAACACATTCCCCACACCAACAACCAAAACTAAATAACAACAACACAAAACCTACACCAAAACAACACAAAACCCCAAACACCACACACTACCTACACCCCACAACCAAACAACCACTAAAACCCAAACAAAAACCCAAAACTAAACCAAAAACAAAACCCCACACCAACCAAAACACCCATAACCAAAACAACAACCTAACCCATAACCCAAAAAAAAACCAAACTAAACACACTCCTAACCCCCCCACCAAGACCTACCCCCCAACTTTAAATACCCCCAACACTTACTAACCAAACAACCTACCAAAACCCTCCCCTTACCCTAAACACACTAACCACCACCCCCTACCCACAAATACCTAACTAAATCCAAAACCAACTTAACCTATTAAACCCTAAACCAAAACCATATATTCTACCCATAAACAAAGCAAACGCTAAAACTAAACCTTAGCTTTAGTCTAAACCCTCAACTAACTCAAATGCAACCTTAAACCTAACAACCCCCCAAACCACCACCCAAACTAACCACACAACTAACAACACAACACCTCACACCAAAACAAACCCAAATAACCCACCACCAACAAACACAACACCAAACCATACTAATACACAACACCCACCCCCCAAAAACACAAAAAAACCCATAAAAAAACCCCTACCCTCCCCCTCACTAACAAAAAAAAAAAAACCAAAAAAAAACATAAAACAAACCAACTACAAACACACCCTACCCCAACACTCCATAACACCCAATACAACACCACCAACTAAACCCCACCACACCAATACACCCAACCCACAACACCCTCACCCACACGTCAACACCCCAACCCTCATCCACACAACCATAACACTACCCCACCCAAAAACCCACCACCACCAAACCAAACCAACCCCCACCCACACCAACCTACCCCCCACCCACCCACACCACCACCCACACAACCACCCTAACCCCACCCAACCACCTCCACCACAAATACCCCAACCAATAAACCCCCCCCCAAAAAAAAACACAAACCCAAAACAACCCCAATACAACCCAACCACCCAAACACACCCATCAACCTCCCCCACACACACCCATCCAAACTACCCCCACCCACACCCCAATTTACCCCCCACCCCACCCCACCCCAATCCCCCAAAAAACCTATCACTTCCCTAACATAAACCTAAACCTAAACTTAAAACCTAAACTAAAACCTACACCTAACACTAAACTTTTCTAAATCCTAAACCTTACAGCAACAAACATAATAACCTTAACCTATACCTAAACTTTTAACCCTTAACTTAAACCTAAACACACCTAAAACCTATAACACACAACTAAACCTCACAACAATACAAACAATAAAACCCAAACTTTCAAAATAAACTAAAACAACACATACCCAACACAAAAAAACACTAACCCACCAATCCACCCAAACCCCATAAACCCAACTCCACAAACAACCCACCCTAACCTAACCCAACATATATTAAATCAAAACCAAAATAATATTAAAATATACCCAAACAATAAAAACAACCCACCCAACCCCTAACCAAAAAATCCACCACACAACCCCACAACTAACACAACACCTCACAAACCACAATAACACAAACACACCTCCCCCAAAAAAAACTCATCTAACATACACATAAACCATAAACAAAACTCTACACCTAATAAAAAATTAAACCACAACCAACCACCAACACTACACCCTTATCCTAAAACACCATCACACCCAAACCCAACACAACAACCCAACCCAAACCCCAAAAACTAAACCCAAACCTAAAACATAACCTAAACACAAAAAAACTACCCATCCTAACCCCACCCCACACCAACCTCAACCAACACCACAAAACCCAAAACACCCAATCCATCACCCAACCAAACAACCAGACAACCTCCACCAACTCTAACCTACACCTTAAACTTAAACCACATAAACTCCCAATACCAAACCCTAAACCTTTAAATCTAAAACTAAACACTTAAAACCCTAAACCCAAAATACACCTTAAATTACCCTTTATATTAAACCAAAACCTATTACCATAAAACTAAATAAACTAAAACCTAAAACCTAAACCCTAAATAAAATCAACACCTAAACATAATCCAAATTAAATCCTCCACCCTACAACCTAATCCCTAAACATAAACCTAAAACATAAACCCTAAACTAAACCCTAAACTTAAACCTTTAAACCTTAAACTACAAACTAATAAACTAAACCTTCAACCTAAACCCTAAACCTAACCCTAAAACCTAAAAGCCTAAACCCTAAACCTTAACCCTAAACCCTAAACCTAAAACCTTACCATAAACCAAAACCCTATTACCCTAAACACTAAACTCTAAAAACTTAAACCTAAACCCTAAACTTAAAACCTAAATTCTTAAACTAAACTCAGCCCAAAAGTTATTAAAACCTAACACTAAAGCGAAAACCCTAGCCCAAAATCCATTTTTAGCAAAAAAACCCTATACCCTAAACCCTAAAACATAATCCCTAAAAACTAAACCCTAAACCCTAAACCCTAACCCTAAAACCTAAACATAAACCCTAATCCCTATAAACTAAAACTAACATGAAAACACTAAACCTTACTAAACACTAATCCCTAAACCCTATAAAACTAAAACCTAACCTGAACACTAATCTTATACTCTAAAAGCGAAACTAAATCTAAACCCTTAACTACACATCATCTAAATTAAAAATCTTAAACTAACTTAACTAAATAAACTTAAACTTCCACTAAACCCTAAACCTAATCACTTTAAACCCAAAACTAAACTAAATAAAAACCCTAAAACATAAACAATCTTCACCCTAACACATACTAACATAAAACTAACACTTAATAAACCTAATTACAAAAACTAAACTCAATCACCAACTAAAATAAATCAACCTCTACACAACCAAAACATATAAACTATACTCCATTAAACATAATTACACCTCACAAAATTCCTAACTAAAATCTTACTCCCTCACAATCAACCCATTACAAAACAACCCCCAATAATTAAACCAAAACTTAAAACAAAACCAAAACTCAAAACTCAAATTAACCTTAAAATAAACCTAAAAAAAAATAAACAAAAATAAAATATTAAACCCTACACCTATCCACAAAAACTACCTACATTCAACCCCCACTACCCCACACACACCACACAACCCCTACATAACAAAAACATATACTATAAATAAATCAATTTAAAACTAAAACTAACCTAAAATTACAACTAAACTTTACCTAACCAAAACCTAACCATAAAAATTTACCTTTACTTAAACAAAATAAACTCACATCCAACTAACAATTACCTAAAAACCAAAAAAAAACTAAAGCTACACTAGACTAAATCCAAACTAAATCCTAAACTACCTAAACATAACCTAAAATAAAACTCAACTAAAATACCACCATAAAATCAACCCTAAACCTAAACTACACTAAAACTAAACTAAATAAACCACAAAAACCTTAAACTAACAACCCCTTTAAATAAAAAAACTTAAACCAAAACCAATAACTAAAATAAACTCTAAAACTTAAACCCTACATACACCTTAAAATCAATTTTAACCTAAACTATAGCCCAAAATTATAAAACTCAACATTCAATCGAACCCCTAACCCAAAAATCATTATTACCCAAAAAACCAAAACCCTAAACCCAACACTTACACAAAAATAAACTAAACCTTAAGACCTAAACCTATAAACATAACTTAAACTAAAACCTTTAACCCTACAATAAACTAAACCAAAACTTAAACACTAAACTTAACCCTAAACTCAAAACCTACCCAACATAAAACTAACTGAAAAAACCTTTACATCAAGCGAAAACTACATCCTAAACCTCAACATAAACCTTTAATCCTAATAACATTTAAACCTAACTAAACCACAACCAAAACATAAAACATAAAATCCATAAAAAATAAAACTTTACATATAACTAAACACAAAACTCAAATTAAACAAACTCTTACCTCAACACTAACATAACAATACCTAATCTTAACACAATTAAAACCCAAAACCAATACAACAACTACAACTCACCTTAACTTAAACTACAACCTCAACCCTTAATACAACAACATTAAACTAAACCAAAACCTAACCTAAACTAAACTCCCCTTAACTAACAACTTAAAAAAAACTACACCCTAAACCCTACCACAAACACATAAACCTACCAACAAACACTTAAAAGTAAACAATAACTTAAACAAAACCATACCCATCCATAAATACACATAAACCTAAAACCTAAACCTAAAACTCACTTTCCTCAATACCAAATACACAAAACGGGGAACATACAGCTAAATCTTAAACTTAAACCTAACCCTAAACTTAAACCTAAAAACAAAAATAAAAACCCTAACCTAACCCTACAAACACCCCTACACACCAAACACACAACAACACCATACAACCAACCACCACAACACCAACCAATCACCCAACACCCCCAACCAACTCCACACAACATACCTCCATACACAAACCAATCCCCAAAAACCCCCACCACCACCCAACAAACCCACACCCAACCCCCACCTCACCCACCCCACAACACACCCAACCCCACCACCACCAACCCCCACACACCCCAACCAACACCCACCCCAACACAAACCACCAACCCCCACCAAACCCAACCCAAAAACCCCACCCACACCCCCCATCACCCCACCCACCCAACACCCACACACACCCCAAAACCCACACCAACCCACCACACAACACAACCCCAACCCAACAAAACACCACCCCACCAACACCAACACACCACCCACCCACCCACCACACACACCCCACACACACAAACAACTACCCACCTACCAACCAAACCCCAACCACAACCACACCACCCACACCATCCCACACAAACCCCCAACCCCACCCACCCCCTCCACCCAAAAACAACACCACAACACACCAAACCCACCCCAAAACCCCACCCAAACCCACCCCACCCCACCCAAACCCCACACCAACCCCCCATACACAACCCAAACAAACACTACCCCCCCCCCAAATACCCCCACCCCCAAAACACCAACCAACACAACCCCCAAACACCCCACCACAACCCACGACAACAAAACCCCAAACAACCCAACCCCCAACAACCCACCAACCAACCACACCCACCCACCCAACCCATCACAAAACAACCAACACCAAAATAACAACACACCTTAAAACACCCCACCAAACACAACAACCACACATACAAACAAAACCCCACCCACCACCCAACCCCCCCCACCCCCAACACAACACCGCCCACCAACACACACCAACAAACCACAACCAAACCTCAAAAAACCACACTCCACTTCCCACCCATAAAACAAACCTCCCCCAACACACCCAACACACACACCATACCCAACACTCCCCAAATCCCAACCCACCAACCACAACTCCCAACACCCCACCCACCCCAACCACAACAACCAACCAACTCCAAACCATACAACAACCCACCACACCAAACCACCACACCAACCACCACAACCACAACCCCACCCACATACCCCCAACCCACCCACCACCAAAAACCCTCAACACCTCCCTACCCAACCACCAACCACCCACCCCAACCCTAACCCCAACAACCACCAACCACAACAACCCACACCCCCACACCACCAAAAACCACCCCACACACCCACCACCCAAAAACCCACCCACAAACAAACAATCCCCTCCCCAAACCACACCAAACTAAACCACACCAAAACCTCCCACCTCCACCACCCCAACCACAACATTCCCCAACACCCACCCACAAAAACCCCCCCCCCACCCCACCCCACACCCACCCCACAACCACCCCACCTCAACACCCCACCCCACACCCCCCACCACACCCAACCCACCCCACCCACCCACCCCAATACCCCAACAACTCCAAACAACACAACCCCACCCAACCCCAACATACACACCAACCAACACACAAAAAAAAACCAACCACCCCACCCAACCCAAAACCCTTACACCACACCCCCAACCCACCATACCACCACCACTCTTGTGTTACCCACCACAAACACCCCCAACCCACCAACCCTACAACCACAACAAACCCCACCAACAAAACTAACACAACCAACACCACAAAATAAATAACACCACACCCAACCTACAACCTCCCACCCAACCACAACAAAAACAACCACCACACAACACTCACAAAAAAAAACCCCCAACCCACACTTAAACCTACAACTAACACCTAAAAAAAATCAAAACCAAACACACCCCACCCAAAACAACCCACCACAACACCAACACCCCTAACCTACTCAAAATCCAAAAATATACTACCCCACCACACAACCACCCCACAACCAAACCACAACCACAACCCCCCAACAACATAATAACAACCCAACAACACACAAAACACTAAACCCCTAACCCCATTCTCAACCTACACCAAAAACCTTCCAACAACTACCACACACAACTAACTAAACTAACCTAAATACACCTTCACCAAAACTAAACTACCCCTCAAATAACCATACCTCCCCCTCCCACATAAATCTAAACAATACTTAAACTAAACCCAAATACCTAAACTAAACACTAAACCTTAACCCTCAACCTCAACCAAAACTCAAAAACCTTAACAAAATTTATCAACACTAAACCCTATACCCTAAAGCCTAAACCCTAAATATCCTAAACCCTAACTTGAACCCATATAAACTAACCTAAAATCTTAAACCCTAAACTTAAACCCTAACCTTAAACTTTTTACAACCTGAAACCTAAACTAAATTCTAAAACTTAACCCTAACACCAAACCCACAAACTAACCCTAAACCCTAAATCCTAAGCCCTAAACCCTAAACCCTAAACCCTAAACAATAAACCCTAAACCCCAAATTCTAAACCTTAAACCCTAAACCTTAAAAAAAACATAAACCCTAAACCCTAAATTCTAAACCCTAAACCCTAAACCTTAAACCCTAAACCTTAAACCCTAAACCCTTAACCTTAAACCCTAAACCTAAAACCCTAAACCTTAAACCCTAAACCTTAAACCCTAAACCCTAAACCCTAAACCTTAATCCCTAAACCCTTGACCTTAAACCCAAAACCCTATTACCCTAAACACTAAACACTAAAACTTAAACCCTAAACCCAAAACCCTAAATCCTAAGCCTTAAACCCTATACCCTAAACCCTAAACAATAAACCCTAAACCCCAAATTCTAAACCTTAAACCCTAAACCTTAAAAAAAACCTAAACCCTAAACCCTAAACCTTAAACCCTAAACCCTAAACCCTAAACCCTAAACCCTAAACCCTAAACCCTAAACCCTAAACCCTAAACCCTAAACCCTAAACCCTAAACCCTAAACCCTAAACCCTTAACCTTAAACCTTAAACCATAAACGCTAAACCATAAACCCTAAACCCTAAACCCTAAACCCTAATGTAACATTTCTCATTTTCAGGTTATTTACAACTTTAATAAATTCCATTATTTATTTTTAGAGTTTTACGCGTTCGCTTTTAATTATTATCTTATAGTTAAATCGTAAACTATAAACAACGTCAATGTAAACGGACATCAAAAAAATTACAGTTTACTCAAGCAAGTGTTTCTTGATTATTAGGAGTGTAATTTATAACTTTTCATAATTTATTTTTTGCTTTGTTATGTAAACAAACTTACGTTTGCAAATAAAATTATATTCGGTCGTCCCGGAGGCACCTTATACCTACCCCTACTCAAAACAATATACCCTACGTTCATACCAAATACCAAAATTCATTTTTTTGCTTACTATAACCTATTAAACCTGACATATTAAAACATTTACACAAGAAATTAATTCACTTAAGCTCGCTAGGCTCTTCATCCGTTATCTATAAGATTTCACTTGTGTACTTGGACCCAAGTTGTAGAAATTGTCATAATTTGGTTACTTGGACATCTTTGAGAGTGGCCTCCTCCTAGGGAGGAGGAGAGCTCTTACACTTGTCCTCTTAAACCACTTCCATGTCATGTTTGGGATTTAAGGTTGTTTAATGGTTTCCAAGATGCTATAAAAGGGCAAGCCTTATGTCAACAAGTTCATACTCTTCCCATTACAAAAAAAAACATATTATCCTCTCCCAAAAATAAGAAAAACCCATGGCACACATTTGGCATTTAGGGTTTCAATTTAATCTTGCAACCAAGGCATTCCAAGCATTCAAGTGTTCATTCCAAGGTTACCTAAGGATTACTCAAGGTGTTAACAAGTTGGATTGGGTTTATCAAGGAATTATCAAGAAAACATATTTAGGGTTTTCTTGATTAGGGTTTTGATTTTGAAGGCTTGGTTAGGGTTTAATCTGTGTTCATCATCATACTTGTCTTCTAAAAGGTTATTTAAGAATTCAATATCCAGTCATTCATTTTCTTTGTTGTTACATGCTTTGTGTATAAGTAATCTCCACCTAGATTCATTTTTTAAGTTATATATAAAGTGTCTTGTGATTTATATGAACTAGTGACTTTGGAACATTTAGAGGACTTAATACATGTAATATATACGGTATAATACTTGGAAAAATTATGGTGCAAAGTCTTTAAGCAAAAATGATTGTAACCTAACCTTATTAATTAAAAACCCTAACGATCTTTAATACTACTGTTGGTTGAACATAAACATATATTTCATTATTTTTATAAAAATAGTGCTCTTTAAAGGATCGGAGCATGTAAGGAATCGAAAAAAAAACGGAATTATAACGAACAAGTTACGGAATTTACAAGTTATATATAATTAAACTTTATAAAAACAATTTTATAAACTGTGCGATGACAGTAAAGTTATGTTCATAGAGGTAAAAATTTCATAAAATTATATTTTGATAAAATGCATTAATACGTAAACCAGGGACATAAAGAACTCGAAAAAACGGAATTATAACGAACAAATTACGTATTTTACAAGTTGTATATAATTAATTTTATAAAAACAAACTGTTATGAACAGTAAATATGAAGTTTTGATAAATTATTTTAATACGAAGACATGGACATAAGAAACGTATAAAACGGAGTCGAAACGATAAAGATACGAGGTTTTAAAATCATGCGACTATCTCTTACTTTTATTATTGTTTTTAATAAACAACTAAACTAATAATGAAATATCATTATGTAATCAATAAAAACATTTAATCCTATATTTTTCCAAATAGTACATTAGTAAACGAAAATAATATTTTCTTACGGATACAAGTACACAACAAATTTCGTTTAACAAAGTACGAAGTTAATATGTTTTTAACTTTTAAGATAATTAAATATAAAATATCTAGTGGTTGTGTAACTTTACGACATGTGTGTCTTAATTAATTAAAAATACATTATACTCATCGGCCTATAATTAATTAGTTGATTCAAATAGCCGAGGAGATTCACTCATTTGATTTAGTTAATAAATTCATTCAACTACGGTGAATTCATAGCTCTGTTTTATTAAACTATATTGTTTTAAAACTTTTGGGGTGAGAAATTGCATTGTTTTATATTGGAAGATGTACTCTTTTTAAACCTATTACGAGTTGGCTCTAGTAGCTAAATCCCACTATTGCCTCACTATCATTGAACTGTCAATGTAGTTAGCGAGCGCGAATGTTATGGAATAGATAATTTGGGATTGACATCTCCCCCCCTGTTCGGTGTGAGTAGCGTCATCAGTTATCGACTGTATTGAAACAACGAACGGTATCCATGTAGGAAAATTTGGATGTTGGGGTTTTGAACATTACAGGGGCACATTTTGTGCATTAAATAGTACATATATTTCGAGCTTCGGTGTATGAGTTAGTGATTCGTAATTTACTTTAAGGATATTATGTGTTTCATGTCTTACATCGGAAATCTTGTTTGGTCCTTTTTTTACATTTTACTTAACCTTGTGATCACAACTTTATTGTTGATGTTTTATATAGCATGTTTTTTTCTCAGGTCTATAAGGTAACAGAAACAAGGTTCATTGGTGTCACCATTTTGGAGTCATTACTCATAAAGATTGGATGCATTACATTTTGGGATCTAATTGTTATGTCTTAAAATCTTATTTTCATGGATGAACTATTTAAGTTCGGGTATTTAACAAAAAGTCTATTTTATCCAATGTATCAATTTAAACGATCTTATATCGAGGGTCGTTTCATATCTCGTTTTAGTTGCTATTGAATCTATGAAGTAACACTCTCCAACCCATATTCGTGCGACCTTTTTGGGGGTGTTACAGATTGGCATCAAGAGCCTAGGTTTATGAGAACAGTCAAATATTTTACTTGATATAACATTTTCACAAATTGCTCTACAATAAGTTCTCTTCACGGGACACATACACTATTGAGTTGAATCTGTTGGTAGCTATATGTTTCATGATATGTATTACATGTTTATATTATACTATTATTTTACTATGATGGTTTATTAATATACTCTCTATAAGTTTATTTTTTTATCTTCCTGCAGTCATGTCTTCTGCCTCATCGCTGTCACCTATTCCCTCTGTGTACACTGACTTCGAACCAGGGAGAGTCTTTTGGGGAGCGTTAAGGAAATACCGATGGAGGTGTACACGAGTCATCGTATGCGGCTACGATTTGGATTCCCATGCAGCATAGTAGCACCCCCATCCTGACTATGTGCCGTCTGAGCACCCACCATCACCATTGAGATTCCATTGTCCCCAAGCCTGGAGTACCGAGTTTAGTACCTTTCGTGAGGTTGATGGCACCTCATAGAGGACCAGCTATACCAGCTGATGCTTCACCCGTTATCCTATCACCAGGCTATTGTACCTGATTCTGACCCAGAGAGGCTCGGGAGGAGGATCGAGGAGGGCTTGCTGATTATTATCTCATAATGACGGAGGGATGGAGATGTGATGAGCCTCCGGTATTGACACTGAGATGATGATGTGATGATGATGATTGAGGAGCTTTCGTGGACGAGGAGGATGACGAGGAGGGGAGGAGCACCTAAGATCCGGCCGACTTTTGGTTAATTACTGTTTGTCTGACCCTGTTTCCTTAGTGGGGATACAGAGGCGTTGAGATGTGATGAGGGACTGCAACACACCTAGACACCTGATTAGGATCCCCTTTGCCTGACACGTCTCCGTAGGGCACGGAAGACTGTCAGACCTGAGCCACCGATGTCGACATCCATGGAGGCACGCATTGCTGAGCATGCTGCACCTACACCACCACTACCTGTTGCATCTTCACCATTACCCCTACCATCACACTCACTTATAGCCATACTAATGCAGGGCAACTTAGGCTATAGGGCAGCGGGATCGGATGAGAGCTGCGCTGCATCACAAACCTCTACCTTCAACATACTTCCCCCAGGTCTGATGTTTCCGAGGCTAAGATGCCTCCTGGAAGAGAGCTTGTTTACTTACTCTCGATCCGGATTGAGAATAGGGGGGGGGGGGGGGGTAGGCGGGGAGAGTTCAGCGGCTGGTGCCGCAAGACAGCCAGGGCCTACTCCAGAGGTTGACACTTGGGATGAGATTGTTGAGGCCATGATGGAGATAGCACCGACCACCTTAGAGGGGGTCGACCAGAGAGTGACAGAGCTTGATACTACTGTTAGGCAGAGGACTGAGGAGTTTCAGGTACGATTTGAGGAGGCATATGATGACCGAGCTTACTTGCGGTGCCATCGTCATACACACTATACCAGAGATTGGATCATACACGACACACTTTGCTTTGGATTAGAGGGATGTATATGCTCGTATATCTGGGACTAGGTTCTGAGGAGACGGAGTGCAGCCTTAGAGGCACATGTTAGGACACTAGAGGCACAGGTTGCCACGTTGATTGCTCAGACCACATCACTTCAGACTCAGTTGACTTACAGCGCTTGGGACGTTTATTGCTGACACTAGAGCTTGGACCCAAGCCCCAGGATTGACTAGTGAGGCTTTTGGCAGCAGCGTTAGTCATGTATCATTTGTAGCTTTCCGGTTATAGCCTATTAAGTTTTATGGGTTATCCACAGCTAATAGGCTTGTTAGGACTTTTGTTTTATCTTTTTAGCTATCATTGTTATCGCGTGTTAAGTAGTATGGGTAATCCCCTGTACCACCGCCTGTTAGGTCAATATTTTCACTTTTTGTATCCTTTTTGTACTATAATGCTGTAATAAAAATCGTTATGAAAAAATTTATTTATAAATATTTAAGAGAGTAATTTAATAAAAATTGGGTAATCGTAAATAATATGTATTTAATTTTTTTATATATTCCAAATCTTATTATTATTTGTAACTTTAAAAATTCTATTGAAAGAGATATTATTGTGAATTATATCTAATTAGTTGTTTAATTTTAAAAAAAATGTATTTTTAAAAAAATTAAAAAAATAAAATAAAAAAATTGTGTAAATTATTTGATATATTAAAATTATAAATAAGTATTAATTTAATCTTTTCATAAGCTACGTAATTGCTAAAATTCTGCTCTAGAGTTCATATGAAGGGCCATCATGTATATTATCGATGTTGTTTGTGTATGGATGTTGATTTATTTTTGTTATTGTTGATTTTGCTTTTAGTTTTATATCTTACTGTGGTTGGTGTTCTCATTTTATTTATATGCATATGTCACGTTAGTTTATGATTGTTGTGAAATTTGAGTGTTATTATATTCTTGTGTTTTGAAGTAAATGCTACAACACGAAGAACCCGAGGGACAACACCCGCCACATAACCAATCCTACACATGTACTAATGATCAAATCCAATTTGGATTGATCAAGGCGTTGCTGCTGCTTTGGCAGAACGTGAAGAAGCAGAAGCAGGGGACGGCGGGTTGGGTCCGGCGATAACAGCTGGTTCAGGAAATGGCGGAAGAAGGCAAGTGCCTACTCAACGGGAATGCACTTACACTGACTTTTGAAGTGCGAGCCTCTGAATTTCCAAAGGCACTGAAGGAGTCGTTGGCCTGACTTCGGGTGGAAAGATGGAATCTGTTTTCCTTATAGCAACTTTGGCTATTACAAGTTCGGTTAAGTACTGATATTGTACCCTTCAGAGGGAGTGACTTTGATGTTGGTGGAACTCGCACGGTAAGGGCTGTCGGACAGATGTAGGCATATACAATGCCATGGACGGCTTTGAAAGGATGATACAGATAAATATTGCCCTAGGGCGAGATCAAAAAAGCTAGAATTGAGTATTGGAACCTTAAAGTGAGAGGTACGATTGACGACTTCAATCAACGATTCAAGAGTTGGCACTCATGGTGATAGAATGTTCTTGTGGAATCAGCTAAAGTGGAAAGGTATGTCGCTGGTCTTCCCGACATGATTCATGGCTGAGTGTTAAGGCAATCAAAAGCCTCAGTCAATGCATGAGGACAGTGAATTTGCTATGGGAATGATGGACAAAAGATGCTCATGCGGCTGAAGTCAAGCAGAGAATAAGAGGAAATTGAAGAGACTTCATGGAACAACAAAACCCAACAATAAACATTCAACACAGAAATAATGTGGCACGGGTTACACTGCTAGGCCTGGTGGATAAGAAGCCTCTATGTACTGTGCAATTATCACCGATGGGCCATGTACTCAAAAGTGCATAACTGCAAAAAAGACGGATCACTAGGCACGGTTACTGTAGAGTTCGACCTTCTGCTAACAACAACAAAACAACAACAACAACAACCAATTACCAGAGGACCCAAGGGACAAATCCTATGAGTTATACTTTGCTTTGAGTGTGGAGTTGCAGGTCACTACAGGGTGACTGCCAAAGTGAAGAAATGGAAATCAAGGAATCGGGTGGAAATGGCACATACTGTAGCAAGAGCTTATGTTTGTGGGCTCTATGGAACTAACCGAACTCTAATGATGGTCACGGGTAGTTCTCCTAAATAAACGTTATGCTTAATTCTTATTTGACAATGGTGCCGATAGAGTTTCATATTACTGCATTTAGTTCTTTGATTGGATATCTTCCACTACATTAGACCATGGGTTATCGATGTTGAGTTAGCAGACGGTAGAATTATTTTTGGGGTTAATACACTTATACGGGGTTGCTCTCTAAACTTTCTAATTATCCAGTCAAACATCGACTTGTTGCACGGGGGAGGTTGGCGGGGGGGGGGGGGGGGGGGGTGGGTGACCGTAGATGATGGGTAGTTTTTGACGTCTTATCGGTATGGACTGGTTAGCTAATATCATGCGTAATCGTTGTGATGAGGAAACTTGTTCGTTTTTCCCTTTGGAGACAAGGAACTTTAATTTTTCATGGTGACGGAAGCAACTATGGTCACGAGTCCCGATTGAAAATCATCTCGTGTACCAAAAACACAAAAGTATTTGAGGGGGGATTTGTCTATCTTTTTGGCACATGTTACCACGAAAAAGGCGGAAGACAAGTCGAAGGAGAAGCGGCTTGATGACGTACCAATAGTTCAAGACTTTCCCGAAGTTTTTCCCGAGGACTTGCCGGGTATTCCACCAACCCGCCAAGTGGAATTTCAAATCGATTTGATACCTGGTGCTGCGCCAGTAGCACGGGTGCCTTATCGACTGGCTCCATCCGAAATGAAAGAATTGTCAGACCAATTAAAAGAACTTTCCGACAAAGGCTTCATAAGACCCAGTTCCTCACCTTGGGGAGCTCCGGTCTTGTTTGTCAAGAAGAAGGATGGATCATTCCGGATGTGCATTGATTACCGGGAATTGAATAAGCTGACGGTAAAGAACCGTTATCCGCTTCCCAGGATTGATGATTTGTTCGATCAACTACAAGGTTCGAGTATCTACTCAAAGATCGACCTGAGGTCGGGTTATCATCAACTAAGGGTTCGTGAAGAAGATATTCCAAAGACCGCATTCAGAACTCGATATGGACATTATGAATTTCAAGTTATGCCGTTTGGTTTGACTAATGCACCTGCTGTATTTATGGATCTCATGAATCGGGTGTGCAAACCATATCTGGATAAATTCGTGATTGTCTTTATTGACGATATTCTAATATACTCGAAGAACAAGCAAGAACATGCAGAGCACCTCAAATTAATCTTGGAGTTGCTTAAGAAGGAGCAGTTGTATGCCAAATTCTCTAAATGCAAATTCTGGATCCCTAAAGTATAGTTCCTTGGTCACGTGATCGACAGTCAGGGTATTCATGTGGATCCTGCCAAGATTGAATCCGTTAAAGATTGGGCATCTCCTAAGTCTGCAACGGAGATTCGTCAATTTTTGGGCCTAGCAGGCTACTACCGAAGATTCATTGAAGGATTCTCAAAGATCGCCAAGCCAATGACCAAGCTCACTCAAAAGAAGATCAAGTTTGATTGGAGTGACAAGGCAGAGACAGCTTTTCAATTAATAAAGCAGAAGTTATGTAGTGTACCAATTCTGGCTTTACCCGAAGGGAATGAAGATTTTGTCGCTTACTGTGATGCTTCAATCAAAGGGTTAGGCGCGGTGCTAATGCAAAGAGAAAAAGAGATTGCTTATGCATCATGACAACTAAAGATTCATGAGAAAAATTACACCACTCATGATTTGGAGTTAGGCGCAGTAGTATTCGCTCTAAAGATTTGGAGGCATTATCTGTACGGGACAAAATGTACAGTGTTCACTGACCACAAAAGTTTACAACACATCCTTGACCAGAAGGAGTTAAACATGAGACAACGCCGTTGGTTGGAATTGCTTAGTGATTATGATTGTGAAATCCGTTATCACCCAGGAAAAGCAAATGTAGTGGCTGACGCATTGAGCAGAAAAGAACGAATAAAGCCATTACTGGTTCAGGCCTTAGTTATGACTATCAGTTTGGACCTTCCCAAGCGGATTTTGGAAGCTCAGATTGAGGCAAGAAAACCAGAAAACCTCAAGTCCGAAGACGTAGGCGGTATGTTGATTGAAAATTTGAAGGACCCAGAAAAGCCCAAGAAGGAGAAATTAGAACCACGTGCGGACGGGACATTGTGTCTAAACAACAGAAGTTGGTTGCCGCGCTATGGTGACCTAAGGACCTTGATTATGCATGAGTCCCACAAGTCGAAATATTTTGTTCACCCGGGTTCCGATAAAATGTACCAAGACATGAACCAACTATACTGGTGGCCTAACATGAAAGCTGACATTGCTACCTATGTTAGCAAGTGTTTGACGTGTTTAAGAGTCAAGGCCGAACACCAAAAACCATCTGGCTTACTGGTACAACCAGCGATTCCTCAATGGAAGTGGGACAATATCACTATGGATTTTGTCACCAAACTCCCAAGAACGCAAAGTGGAAACGACACCATATGGGTAATTGTAGACCGACTCACTAAGTCTGCACACTTTTTACCAATGAGGGAAACTGACCCTATGGACAAACTAGCAAGACTGTACTTGAAAGAAGTGGTCACAAGGCATGGGATACCAGTCTCGATCATTTGTGATCGTGACCCCCGGTTTACGTCAAATTTCTGGAGGTCATTTCAGAAAGCTATGGGTACTCGGCTGGATATGAGTACGGCATACCATCCGGAGACTGATGGACAAAGCGAAAGAACCATTCAAACTCTTGAAGATATGTTACGCGCTTGTGTGATAGACTTTGGGAATGGTTGGGAAGGACACTTACCGCTGATCGAATTCTCGTTACAAACAATAGCTACCAGCTAGTTATTAAGCTGCCCCATTCGAGGCTCTTATGGCCAATAGTGTCAATCATCCCTGTGTTGTTGGGTCGTAGGTCGGAGATTGATCGGACTCACCGGGCCAGAAGTGTTCATGAAACAACCCGAGTAGATTGTCACAAATTAAGCACAAAAAGGCAAGGTTGCTAGTGATCCGCCAAAAGAGTTACGCCAATATGAGGCGTAGCCTTTTAGAGTTTCAAAGTTTGTAACGGTTATGTTAAAGTATCACTTGGAAAGGGGTAGTACGTTTTTGGAAAACGGGGGAAGTTATATCGGGAGGTAGTATTGGAACATTTTCAAGGTGTTAGCCAAAGTGGGAACTGTTGCTTTCAGGCTCGAACTCCCTCAACAATTAAGCAGGGTTCATAGCACGTTTCATGTATCCATAGTTGATATAAGGTTTATTGACGAGCCATTGGCAGTTCCTTGATGAAATACACATTGTGATAAACTCCACTTTGTTGAAGAACCAAGTGGAATCCTGGATGTGAAGTCCAAGAGGTAAGGCGAAGGCCGTTTTACACCCAACCTCCCATCATCAAAGTTCGATGGAACTCCAAGAGAGGTCCTGAGTTCACATGGGAACGCGAAGATCAGTTCCGAGAAAAGTATCCGCACCTCTTCACAAAAGCCGCACCCTCAAAAAATGTTGCATCTTGAGCCTTGGGAATTGAGTCGCGATGTACACCTAAATTGTAACATTTCTCATTTTTAGGTTATTTACGACTTTAATAAATTCCATTGTTTATTTTTAGAGTTTTACGCGTTCGCTTTTAATTATTAACTTATAGTTAAATCGCGTAAACTAAAAATCAACGTTCAATGTAAACAGACATCAAACAAATTAAAGTTTACATCAAGCAAGTGTTATATGATTATTAGGAGTATAATTTATAACTTTTCATAATTTAATTTTGGTTGGTTACGTAAAACGCTTGCGTTTCGCAATAAATTACATTCGGTCATACCTGGAGGCACCTTTACCTATCTACGCTCAAACAAATACCCACATTTATACCCAATATATAAAATTTAATCAATTCATTAACCAATTAAGCCTTATGGCCGGTTATAGCATGAATGCACAAGAAATAATTCACTAAATCCCTACTAGCTCTTCCATCATTATCATAAGTCTTACATAAAGATGTACCTTTGACCCATGTTACTAGAAATTGTCCCATCTTGGTACCATTGCACCCTTTGAGCCATGGCCTCCTCCTAGGGAAGAGGAGAGCTCTTACACCTTGTTCTTAAACCATTTTCAATCCCATGGTTTCATTTTAGGTTGTTTAGGGTTTTCTTGCACACTATAAAAGGAAGTCCTAGGTTATCTAACTCATACTCTTTCATACAAGCTAATTAAATCACAAAAACTCTCTCCCCACTCCTCTAAAATCACGCCTACACTTAGTGTGTGGGTTTCTTGTAATCTTGCATCCAAGGATTCCAGAGTATTCAATTGTTCATTCCAAGGTGATCTAGGGTTACTCAGGTGTTAAAACAGCTTGGATTCGGGTTTTAACAAGAATTGTCAAGAAAACATATTTAGGGTTTTCTTGATTAGGGTTTTGATTTTGGAAGCTGGGTTAGGGTTTACATCGTGTGTTTTCACCATCTACTTCTTCTAAAGGTCCATTTAAAGTTATTCTAGTTCATTCATTTATATTTATTTGTGTACATAATTGTGGTATAGTTAAATCACACCTAGATTCATTTTTAAGTTATATAAAGTGTTTAAGGATTTCATATGAACAAGTGACATGAACATTTAGAGGACTTAATACATGTAAGAAATACGGTATAACACTTGGTAAAATAATGGTGCAATGTCCTTAAACAAAAATGATTATAAACTAACTTAATTAACTAAAAACCCTAATTACTTTTATACCTCTGTTGGAATTCGAACCATAGACACATACATTTAATCTTTCTATAAAATAGTACGTTCACAAGGATCGTAAGCATGTAAGGAACTCGAAAAATGGAATTATAACGAACAAGTTACGAATTTTACAAGTTATATATATTTAACTACATAAAAACAGTTTTAAGCACTGATGTGAACAGTAATTATTACTGTTCATCAGGGGTTTAAATTTTATAAATATAATATTTTGATAAATTTCCTTAATACGAATCTACGGACATAAAGAACTCGAAAAACGGAATTATAACGAACAAGTTAGATATTTTACAAGTTGTATATAATTAATTATATAAAAACAAACTGTTGTGAACAGTAATTATTACTGTTCATCAGGGGTTTAAACTTTATAAATATGATATTTTGATAAATTATCTTAATACTAATCCAATGACATAAGGAACTCGAGAAATGGAATTATAATGAACGAGTTATGATTTAAACAAGTCACGTATAATTAATTCTATAAAAATAGTTTTTATAAACTGTAATGAACAGTAAAGGTTACTGTTCATCAGAGGTTTAAACTTTATAAATATGATGTTTTGATAAATTATCTTAATACGAAGACATGGACATAAGAAATGTATAAATCGGAGCTAAAACAATAAAGATACGAGGTTTCAAAATCGCGCTATCTACTTTTATTTTTTATTCAATTTTATAAAATAATTAAATTAATAATGAAATATCATTATTAAATCATACATTTTTACAAATGATGCGTTAGTAAATAAAATAAGATTTTCTTTACGGGTACAAGTGTATATACTTTTATGTAACGAAGTACGGGTTAATAATTAATTTAACTTTTAAAGAATTAATAAAAACTATTAGGTGGTGGTGTAACTATACGACATGTGATGTTTTAATTATATGAAATACATTATACTCATACGGCCTATAATTAATTAGGTTGCATTCGAATTGGCCGTATGATTCACATTCTTGATATAGATAATTCAATCATTCACTTACCGGTTGAGTTCATAGCCCGTTTTTAACAATATATTGTTTTACAACTTTGGGGTGAGAAACATGCATTGTTTTACATTTGGACGCAAGTACTCTTTTAAACATATTACGAGTTGGCCTAAGTAGCTAAACCCACTATTGCCCACCCTCATGAACTGTCAATTGCTAGTTAGCGAGCGCGAATGTTATGAATAGATCTATTTGGGATTGACATCCCCGTTCGGGTGAGTAGCGCTCATCAGTTTCGACAGTACTGAAACAACGAACGTATACATGTCGGAACAATTTGGATGTTGCGGGTTGAACATCTACATGGGCACATTTAGTGCATTAAATTGCATACATATATGTCGAGCTTCGGTGTCATGAACTTAGTGCACTCGTAATTACTTTTAAGATATTGTATGTGTTACATGTCTTACTTTGGAAATCTTGTGGTCCTACTTTATACATTTACTAAACCTGTGAATTCACCAACTTTATGTTGACGTTTTAAAGCATGTTTTTCTCAGGTCAATAAGGTACGAGAAACAAGGATACATTGGTGGTCATCATTTTGGAGTCATTACTATAAAGATTTGGATGCATTACATTTTGGGAATATTTGTTATGTCTTAAAATCTTTACTTTTCATGGATGAACTATTTAAGCTTCGGCTATTGTAACAAACAAGTCTATTTAATCCAATGTATCAATTTTAACGACTCATATAGAGGTCGTTCTCTTATCTCGTGCTGTTGATCTATGATGTAACATTCCCCAACCCATATTTCCGCTGCGACCCATTTTGGGGGTGTTACAGATTGGTATCAGAGCCTAGGTTATAGAGAACCAGGTCAAATGTTTTTACTTGGACTATAACCATTTTCAAACATTGCATCATACAAAAGTTTTTCACGGGACACATACACTATCGAGTTGCATTAGCTGGTTATGCTATATGTTTTCATGTTTATATTATATTACATATATACTATACTGGTCTTATATAATATACTTATGTAAGTTATTTATCTTCCTGCAGTCATGTCTTCTGCATCATCCGCTGTCACCTACACCTCTGTGTACACCGACGGAATTTTAACATGATATTTAGACAAATATAGGATGAAGATTATTACTACGAAACTATTTGTAAAGGTTTAAAAGATTTTGAAACTATTTTGAATAGAAAATAAGCTGTGAACTAGTAAAAATCTTAGTTAAAAAGATTAGGCTTAAATTTTACCCAACAAGCTCTCGTATTCAAGGAGGGGTCCCAGTTACGATAAGCTGAGTAAATTAATACTCGTGGCCTCCTATTATTAGATCGAATCGAACTTAAAGGAATAAGCTAGACCAAAACAAAAACATAACTAAACTAAATAAGCTGAAGCTTATTTGAGATTTTGAGCTTTGATCTATGCGAATAAGCTATAGGATAACTTATTCTAAATCTGAAATAAGCTACGAAAGAAGAAATCCCCCACCAAAAAACAAAACCCCCAACACACACCCCAACAACAAAACTAAAAAACCAAACACACCACAACCCCCCCCAAAAAACACCAAAAAAAAAAAAAAAATAACCCCCCCCCCCCCCCCCCCCCCCCAAATATCATTAAGCGTAAGCAAGCTGCTAAATGATGATAAAGCTAAACCAAAAGCTTATTTAGAACGTACGGACCGAAACTTATAAATGAAACAAAGATAACGAAACCTAGAAGCTTGAAATCGCTTTTTAATTTCTTACTTATTCTTAAATAAGCTTAGTCAATAACTATAAAATAAGCCTATGAAAGTTATTATTTGAAAGAAAGAAAAGAAAAGCGATGAGATACAAGCTAAATAATAAAGCTCAGAAAACTCCACAACAATCATCTTGCATTTCATTATGATAAGCTTCAAAAGTTTATATAAGAATATTATATAAGGTGAAATACAAGAAACTAAAATAGCTAAAACTTTTCCAATATGAACTATGCTAAAACTAAAACGTTCTCAACGAAATGAAAGAAAATTTTTATAAAAAAATGTGTCCTGCATTGGTATCTAGCATACCATAAATACAAAAATCATTCCCCTCCTTATTGGCCTATCATTAGCTCCCCTTTGTGTGACCTCGGATCCATAAAAAAAGAGAATGATCCACCGTCTAAAACTCTCCACTTGGCCATTTAAAATTGCTTCATTCATACGCTAATTCTCGCTCGTTGGATCAGAATGCAGAGATTAATACTGAAACGAAGATATAACTTGCTTACTACGTGTCAAGATCTTACTCACCCTTCGAATATTAGTGCTCCATCACATGCCTTTTTTTGAATTAATATGTAGATCACGTGACATGATGTCACGATGACGTCACTTACTTCAATCAGCAATAATAGATTCTTTTATGGGCTATTATATTGGCTTTTGATCTTCTTTTTGAGCTCATGTAATAATGGGCTGGCCGGCCCATTAAATGGGTTACGGTCCGGCCCAATAAAATATGAGGGCACTGTTGGACTCGTTTTCTCGCGCTCTTTTCATTCTTGTGCTCGGTTTTGTCTGCTTTGCCTTTGTTTTTGTCCTTTTTATTGAATATACGTACCTGCAAGACACAAATCACAAAATACACATATACAATGCATTTTTATGTCATTTTTGTTCATTATTGGTCTTTTTAGCTCGTTTTATTAGGTAAAAAGTATGTGTATTTAAGCACATACCAAAATCCCCCATAATAAAATATTCCCGTGTCCTCACGCAATGCCATAAGTAAACACTTAAGAAAACCAAGAATCTCAATCCCCCTCGACTAATTACCTCGAAAAGTAGCTAAGTGTTCATCAAGGGGAATTAAAGAATCAATAGTTTTGAAAAGCCCTATTTTTATCATTTTTAAATGTATACACTTATTCCTACACATATTTTGGTATTTTTCCTTTTTTCTCATTTTTTTTGTACTTTTCATGCTTTTCTTTTTAGCAACTAACTAGAACGTTCGGACTTTCGTTATTTTCATAACTTTTAGGGATCATAGAACAAGATGCATTTCGATCCGAAAATGCCCCAAAAAGGATAAATTCATCATTCCCGACTTTTCACTTATTTCAAACCAGGCTTAAAACGAAATCGCTGTTAAATATAAGTTAAGATGCTAACACTACTCATATCTGCAACTTGTGAACTTTTCACTCCCGACAATTATTATATCTTAGGTTAATGTGCTATTTTGAATTTCAACTATGGATCAACGTTTTGCAAAATTCTATGTTTCACGTTCCACCCGAGAATAATGAGTTTAAAGGCGAGATCATCCCATGTAGCGACTTTCGTCTCGGCACACCCCAACCTTGCGGTTAAGTGACCAGGCTTTTGACACCCCACAGAGACTAGTATCGGGACTCACGGACCTTAGGTTTCATAAACTCTCAGGTTTCTCGTATACGCATAGCTTATAAAATAGAATAGTCAAAGTTCAAAAGCATATTTAAATTTAACAAAAAGAAATCTATTTATTAATTCCCCCCCCCCCCCCCCCCCCCCCCCCCCCCCCCCCCCCCCCCCCCCCCCCCCCCCCCCCCCCCCCCCCCCCCCCCCCCCCCCCCCCCCCCCCCCCCCCCCCCATTAAATATTAAACATTGATGCAATTGTAACCCTCGACCTTTTAGAAGGCTGCAACATCGGTTGTGAGCCGGCAAGATGCAGCAAACTTTTATCAGCCCATAGTTTATATTATATTTTTTTTAATCATTCAACATCATTTATATATATATATATATATATATATATATATATATATATATATATAGGGAAGACTTCTTTTTGAAAAATTTAAGTATAAATTTGAACTAAGGCTAAAGTTTTTGCTATATACTACATAAAAATTATTGATTTAAGTTTAATCTCAAAAATAGCACGTATATTAATTATGTTAAGAGCTTATGGGAGAAAAAGCCACAAATTACACACATGAGCTCTTAAGATTTCCAAATAATCCTTGTTTAGCATCCAACTCATACTTAATTCTATCATTTTTCGTTCTTCGCAAAGATTTGCGAACGCTTAGTCTAAAAGTTAAGGAACAAGCTAGAGCTCAACACGCTCGATCGAGTCAAAATTTATTCTTATTCTACCCAGCAGGAAAGTCAAGATTGTGACAAAACACTTATTTTATTTTTGAATTTTTTTTAAAATTTTTCATTTTTTTGGGAATTTTGGTGGTAAAAACGGGATTACGTGAAAACAACGACTGCATGCATAATCAAATCGATAGATCCCCCCATACTAGAACTAAACATTGTCCTCAATGTTTTAAGAAGGGTCTATACGCAAATTCTAAGTCGTTTATTAAGTATGCTCAAAGATAAACGTTAGTCGATAAGATTTGGATATTGGATTCCCAAAATGAAGCTGAGGATGTGAAGCTCTTGTGATCGAAGGACAAAAACCGTGAGCACGAGAGGCTTCAAAAATCCGAGAATTCCTGGACATATAACCACAAAACACAAAACACATGATAATGGAAGAGGCGAGCCTCCTCACAACAACACACTTATTAGCAAATAGAAAGAAAATAGAATGGATAAGCATGGGTTGCCACCCACGAAGCGCTTGTTTAAGGTCACTAAGCTTGACCTGATCCCCCCATACTTAAGCTTTGTCAAGGAGGATAAAAATGGGGATGACGAACACCCAAATTAGAAGTGTTGTCTCCATGAATCAACATCGGGCATTTCTGATGAAAAAGCTTGGAAGCTTTAAAGTCCCGATGTGATGAAGAAGGAGGAGATTTCTCCTTTGTAGCTAGAACACCGTGATTGAAAACTTTGTCTTTATTTTCGGATGAAAACGGAAATAAAGTATCAATCACGAGAGAAAGAGGAGCAAGAAATCTCGTAGATTTGACTTCAATGCATATACCCGGATCATAAATCTTGTTTCTATCTCCAAAAAGAGAAGAATCCTCAAGATTGGATCCGAGATCATTAGAAGGAATGAAGTCGAAATCGATAAGAAGGGCGGGATGGGGGGCCAAAATATTAGGCACATCCACGGGGATGTCTTCCACCACATCAATGGTTGAATCTCCCGAATCGGGATATCAACATGAAATGATTCGAGCTCGAGACGGGAGGTAGAATTATCATCATCTTCCGAGTCAAAATCATCACTCTCAATACCCGGTGGTATTGAGTCATCCGGACTGGAAAATATATCGATCTCTTCCCTAAGAGTGTTAACGGAGATGGGAAGAGACTCGATGATTTCTAATTAGATTGTCTTGAAAGTTCAGGTGGTGGGGAGAAGGAGTTATCGTAATGCAAAACTTTCCAAAAACAAATTATCACCCTCCGGATCAAGGTTGATACTATCAATTCCCGGTGGAATTGATTAGAGATGAGTGAGTTCACCGGCGAACTCATCGAGAAGAAAATAAATCTTGGGAGGGGAAGCCATCAAAGTATCACGATTGATTAATGATTCAAAGAAGTTTAAGATCGGTGTCAAAAACGATCATTTTTCGAGTTGAATCGGGGTCATCATTATGGAATCGGATTGACTCACTAGAATCCTAATTTCTGCGTCAATATCAAAAGAGGGTCGAAATAGTTATAAAAATCATCGTGAATTTCCTCTCATGACTTGACTTTTCATCACTAGAGGTAGAATCGTCGAAGAGAGGATTAGAATACGTTGAAAAATTTGTCGTTTGAGAATCATCACAATCGGGCATATCACACTCACATTCATCCTCGGACTCACTGTGGGGAGGGACCCCAAAAAAAAAAAAAAAAAAAAAAACAAAAAAAAAAAAACCCAAAAAAAAAAAAATGGTTCATTAATACTAGACTTTATGAATTTGTCCGATTTCATTTCTGGAATAGTGCTAAGATGCTCGTCCCCCATACTTAGAGAGTCATCGGGATCCTCGGGTGTGATTGCGACACACAGAGGAAGTTCAGAATTAATATCTCTTTCGAGGAATGAACTTTCCTCGTCGTAGTCATCATCGAAGTAGAAGGCATGACGATTCCAACTCGGACTATTAATATACTCTGCCAGCTCCTCACTTATATTTTGCACATCTTCAAGAAGTTTACGAATCAATTCTGGTATATCTTCTGGAGGATGCTGCTTTTCTCTATGCTTAATTTCGAAAAATTTCTCCCAAGCTAGCAATAAAACCTTTGGCGTTTCTCTAAAAGATATACGATTAAATTTCTTTAAAAAGGTTTCTATAGAAATCATTAAGTCTTCTTTAGCTTGCAAAATTTCCACACTTGTTTCTTGAGGAGGTTGATGAATGACGGGAGACTGCGGGGGTTGACATTGGTCAAAACCGAAAGAATTAGAATTGTAGAAATTTTGGTTCAACGGTTGACACTGAAAGGTCTCATGAGGACCCCCGCAGTTCTCACAACAAAGATATTGTTGTGGCTGACTCGGAGAATAATGTGGAGGTTGGTTAAAACCAAAGTCTTGATTGTAACAGGGACCCTGATCAAAGACGGGTGTGTTCCCTGTTTGACAATCGAAACCGGGATGAGAGTTCCCTCTATAAAATTCACACGAGTATGTCTCGTATTGGTGATGTGGGGGCTGGTTGAAATAATCGTTCGTCTCATGATAAGGATAGGGATTTTGGTCATAGACAAACCCATTTCCCGACTCTATCACGCTACAACCGGGGCAATTTCCACCATTATGAGGACCCCCACAAAACGAACAACCATAATGGTTAAACGAAGACATGATGAAGAATTAAACAAATAAGAGGGTCGAGAAAATAAGAATTAAATGAAATAAGAGGATAAAGGAGAATATTTTTAGATTTTTATAAAGATAATAATAATAGAAATAAAAATATTTTTGGTATTTTTTTTTAATATTTATAAAGAGAAAAGGAAAAATAAAAATAAAATAAGAAGACAAATATTTTTGGTATTTTATATATATATTTTTTTAATAAGTACGAAAATAAACTTTTCAAGGAAAGGATCTTCAAGGAACTAACTACAAACACCACGTGAAAATCGTACACCCCTCCCCGGTAACGGCGCCATTTTATGTTGTTCGTATAAGTATATAGTATTTCCCGTTAGATAAGAAAATTACTTTAGGAAAAGTAAAAGTTTATCCACCGGGTTTCGTATCCACGGCGAGAGATGAATTTGAAATTCACGAGAATGTTTTGTTTGATGCTTGAATGACAAATATTTTAATTTTGGTTTTAAACTAAAAAAGATAAAATGATACTAAACTAAATGATACTAATTAATGACTAAGCAAAGCTATCGAACGAAGAGATATATATAAAAAGGATATGCTTGCTAAGTGATTCGTTTAGATCCTTTAGTGTGATTTCATTAATTAAGTCCTTATTGATGAACCAATATCTTTCTAACAAATTATCTTCTTACGATGTTCGCTTATATTGAAAACAACTTTTATTAAGATATCGATTACTAAATTAATGCCTAATTATTCTTACGGCTTTTGCCCGCTCAATTAATCAAAACAATAATTTAAGTAATATAAAAATCACTAATCAATATTTTTCACTTTTATAACCACACTTAATTCACTAAACAATTTAACACTTAACAAGCATAAAAGAAAATCTACTCACTAATCATATTTAATCAAATGAGCAAATAAAAACATATTAAATCAAATAAATTTACACTAAAATATTGAAAAGGGAAAAGAGATGAAACCGAGTCGAAGAACCGTAAAAGGACGAAAAAAAATACCCGATCTAATAATCTATCAAAATAAATAAGTTTAGGAGCTAAAAGCTTTAAACTTAAAATATTAAGCTAGTTTACTAGACCCTTAAGCTCCACGCCAAATGAGTAGACCTGTCCATCATAAAACAAAATAAAAGTTAAGCAACAAAATATATTGGATCTAATTTTTATAAAACTAATTTAGTAAAACTAATATTTTTGAATTTTATTGAAATCTATTTTATAAATTTTAAAAACTAAAACTGATTAACTATTGAATTTAGAATCTAAAATTCCCTAATTTGGGCCTGGTCCATTAACGAAGAAACAAAATTGACTTTAGAAAACAAAAGATTGAGTTTTGAAAATGAAACTGGTTAAGCTAGGAAATAAGCTACGAAATTTTAACAAGATATTTAAGACAAATAAGCTATGAGATTATTAACTACGAAACTATTTGTAAAGGTTTAAAAGATTTTGAAACTGTTTTGAAAGAAAATAAGTATGAGAAATAGTAAAAATCTAATGTTAAAAAGATAAGCTTAAATTTTAACCAACAAGCTCTCGATCATTCAAGGAGGGTCCAAGCTTAAAGATAAGCTGAGTAAATGAATACTCGGGTCCTTCTTACTAGATCGAATCGAACTTTAAGGAATAGCTAGATGAAAAAAATGTAAACTAAACTTAATAAGCCGAAGCTTTATTTGGAAATTTGAGTCATTGATCTATGCGAATAGCCATAGGATAACTTATTTCTAAATCTGAAATAAGCTAGGAAAGAAGAATGTATCATTAGCTAAAGCAAACAGCTTAAATGATAATAAGCTAACTCCAAAAAGCTATTTAGTACTAATGGACCGGAAACTTATAAGAAACAGATATGAAACCAATAAGCCTATGAAAAGAGCTTATTAATTTTATTATTATTGTTAAATAGCTTAGTCAATAAACTATATTAAGCCCTATGATAAGCTTCTATTTTGAAAAGAAAGAAAAGAAAGAGTTGGAGAAGCAAAATAAATAAGCTTCATGAAACTCCCCAAAACATCTTCATTTCTTATGATAAAGCTTAAAAGTTCATAATAAGACATTATTAACTAGTAGAATACAAGAAACTAAAATAAGCTAAAACTTTTCCAAATGAACTATGCTAAAAAACGTTCTCAAAGAAACTGAAAGAAAATTTTATAAAAAAAAGGTGCTCCCTGCGTTGGTATCAAGCATACCATAAATACAAAAATCATTCCCCTCCTTATTGGCCTATCATTAGCTCCCCTTTGTGTGACCTCGGATCCATAAAATAAAAGAATGATCCACCGTCTAAAACTCTCTACGTAGCCATTTAAAATTGCTTCATTCATACGCTAATTGTAGGTCCTTATAAACAGGATCTGAATGAGCCTTGAATGACTGATAGTCCTTTGAATAAATCCAAAGATCCTATAAGAGACAATGACTGTGAATATAAATATTGACGCGGAATATCAATATCTATACCAAGACGAACACAAGAACAAATACTAAAATTGCTATTACTATTACTATTTGATTGTGAATACTCAATCAACTCATATGTTTACAATACTATTCTATGTTCCTTTTATAGGCTTAAGGAACCCTAAACGCGTTAAGAGATAATGCTTATCTCTTCCTAAATTAACGCTAATTGATAACTATTACTAAAATTACAACAGACTTAACTGTCTGACCAAGCAGTATTAACTTTAATACTACCAGACTTAAGTTAATGCTGGCAGACTTAACTTGCTCTACCAGACTTAACTTCTATACTAACAGTACTAACTATTCAGCTATCAGTACTAACTATAACTAACAGACTTAACTTTAATACTAACAGTATTAAGTCTGTTTACAATATTTTCCTAACAATCCTCCCCTAACTTGATCTTCATCCATGAACTTCAAGTTTCTTCAAAAACATTCTTGATCTTTAAACACTTTAAGCTTTAAGAGGATTGTCTTGAACTTCTGTCTTCAAAATAATAAGTCTTTATGTCTTCAAATCTTGACAGCAACTAATCTTTAACCCTTGCATCAGCAACCTTGACAATTTTGTACATCAATTCATAAAGTTTCAGTCTATTCT
Organism: Tanacetum coccineum; assembly: GCA_026074375.1. Classification (NCBI taxonomy): domain Eukaryota; kingdom Viridiplantae; phylum Streptophyta; class Magnoliopsida; order Asterales; family Asteraceae; genus Tanacetum; species Tanacetum coccineum. The sequence goes on along the minus strand of BQNB010040892.1, from coordinate 14,357 downwards.
CATCACTTCCAGGTGTGTTAACTCCTGTGAGAGGTGAATCATTGAAAATTTTAAATGGATTTGATGTCTCTTTACCAGTTAGCCATTAACTCTGGAGTAGTCAGTTCTTTGGCCACCAGAAAGGTGTATGTCCATGGTCAACTGAAAACCATTTCAACTCTCAGTACTTGAAACATTGGTGAGTTGAATACCATATGGTTTTTGGCAAACCATTACAGCCATCAACGGATTTGATATGCCTTTACCTGTAGCCGTTTGCTCAGGGCTAGTCATGCTTTAGTATAAATACTATGGTGCATAGATTACCATACAATTTTTGGTAAATTGTCAACCATGAACGGATTTTGTGGGTCTTTACCAAGCAGCCGTTTGCTCTTGGACTAGTTAGTTCTTATGTCTGTTAGACATGGTGAACCAAAGACCATTTGTTGTGTGGTGGTTAGCCAACACTCAAACCCTTTCTTCCTCTCCATGATCAGATGTGACTAAGTCATCATCATTAGAATCTTCAAATTCTTCTAACTGTTGTTTCACAAATTTGATCAGCTCTAAAGCCATAGAGCTTTCTTCTTCAGTTTCTAGCTTCAGTTCCAACATTTGTGAAAGTACTTCCTTTGTCAGAGGGTATCTGCTTTCCACAAGCATATGAAAAACAAGTCCAGTACTTGTCATGATAGTATGTACCCCTGAGGAACTGTGTAGTTTCCAGCTGATAAGATTCCAATCTTGCTGTGTATCCCAAAAGTCAGCAGTATCACCTTGATTAAACATAATCATCAGATCTCCCCAAAGCATCCTGTCAAATCCTTCAGGAAGCCTATCTTTATATTCTTCCATGACTAGATACCAATTGATAAACCACGATCTAGCCATCTAGGATATAATAACAATGATTAACAAACACGCAGCGGAATAATTAAGAACACACTTAGTACCTCATTGCATCAAGACAAGTGACATAGGGACAGTAACTCCATGCGCTTGTCTTTAGTTGATTAGAGCAGAATCACATACTAGAGGTATAGATTACATATAGAACTGCGCAATTGCGCTCGACTCTCTTCCTTCAGGCATTATATTTTGGTACAGCGATTCCGATAGGTGTGTTAGATCACTTTAGGTGACAACATAAAGTTGAGCATGATGATCATACAGTCAGTGCAGAGCTCTAATCTAAGCGTAGAGATCCTCAGTTCACATTAATTACAATGTTATCTCACATTGAGATGCGATAGGATCGCGTCTCATCTTGATATTTTTCCATGACTAGTTCATAGATAACTTTCAAGTCTTCTCTGTCCAAAATTGATAGGACTCCCATCAAGGTGTGGAATAATCTCTGATGTCCATTAGTCCTTGTTACCTTATTCAGATATATCTCTTCATCCGGTTTGGTTTGATCATATTGAGGTTTATTCATGAGAAAGAATGACTGCCATTCAATAATGGGATATTGATGATCAAGACTCTCTGCATCAATCACTTTATCTTCATCAGGAGCTATATGTAAGCATATCTTTCTTTTTGCTTTTAACTTCCTCCTTGTGCCTAACTTCCTTTTCTTTGCTCCTTCTTCATCTTTAACTTCCTCATGGACAGAATCAGCCTTCTGTTCTTTCTCTTTATCAGCAGCTTGCTCATTCATCTTTTTGACTACTTTTTCATCTTCTTCAGATCCAATAGCCACAAAAGTCTGATCTTGCTTCTTGTATCTCTCATACAAGACTTGAATCTCCTCAAATGATTTAGACTTTAACTCAGCATGCTTCTTATTTGCAACATGTTTCAGATAAGTGATCATCTGATTTCTAAGCTGAGATATTGTTGGTGGCTTGTTTCTGATAGCAGCACTTCTTTGTTCTGCAAGAAACTTCCTTTGGGCAGCAATTGTGTCATGTAAGAACTTTGCTCTTTCCTCAATAGAATATTGCTCCCTTTCTTCTTGTTGAATCTTTTCTGCAAGAATCTGATCTGCATTTAATCGTGCTTGAATGTAGTCAAATTCAGTTGCAAGTGCTTCTTTTGCAGCTTCTTCCTCTTGCTCTACCAATCTTCTAGCCAGAAGTGCATCAAGATCAATTTGTCTTTGTGTTTCAGCATCCATTTTAGCTTGCAATCTTTGAGCTTCCTCTAAATCTGCTAGCTCTTGAAGCTCTTTTGATTTCTTTGATGCTTGAACTTCAGCTTGAAGGTCTTCTTCAGTCATTGGATCTTTTCCTTTTCTCCTTTGAACTCTTTCTGTCTCACCAGTATTAAGTGCAGCAGTATCAACCTCAGCAGTATTAACTTGAGCTGAAGGTGTACTAACAGCATTGAGTTCAGCAGTATTAACTTCAGCAGTATTAACCTGAGCTGAAAGTGTACTACCAGTATTAACTTGAGACTCATCAGGTTCTTCAAAATGTAGAATTTTGGTAGGAGTTGGTTTAGATTTAGGTTTCCTTCTGTAAATCTTGCTACCAAGAGGTGCTTGTGATCCCTTAAATCCTTCTGAAGCTACATTAGTTAAGATTTGTGCAGCCTCTAAGGTAGAAGGACTTATCTGTTCTTCTTGAGCCTCCCCTGAATCTTTGCTCTTTTCAGGAGTAGCAAATGCATTGTCTTGATCTGTTTGAGAAGGAACTTCTTGATCCTGACCCTCTGCATCCTTAGTTTCCTCACTTTTCCTTTTCTTCCTCAACTTGTTTTCTAGCTTTTTGACCTTCTCTACCAGCTGCAAGATTGCTGTTCCAAGAGTCTGCTTAGTTTCACTCAGTTCCTTTTCTAAGGATTCTACTCTTGATTCCAGCCTAGGTACAATATCCATCAGGTTCCTAAGTTGCTCACTTTCTTCACTAGGTCTAGATGTTTGAATCTCAGGTTCATGTGAAGGTGGTGGAGACATGTGATAAGAAGGTTCAAATGATGGACCTTCTGTATCATGATATGAAGGTGATGGAATTTGAGGAGATGGTGGAAGAGTTGGTTGGATGTCAGGAATGGTAGTGATGGGTGGAGGTGATGTTGTTTGTACAGGTTGGATTGGATGTGGTGAAGATGTTGGTTGTGCACTTGATGGTTGAGGGGGTGGTGATGTAGATTGTACAGGGTGAGTTAGTGTGGAAGGCGGTTGTGATATAGGTGGAGGAGTGATTTGTACATGAGTTGGTGAAGGAGTTGGTACAGGTTGAGATGATGTTGGAACAGCACTTGGTTGAGGTTGACCTGCATCAATGGTTAGCATAGCAGGCAACAATGGTCTATGTATCCCTTGAAAACTTCTTTTCATATTTCCAAAAATCTTTTTGGTTAACAAAACAGGCACAAAAAGGTTTTTGTTTTCAGTTTGTACATTCAAAATCATTTGAAGAAAACGAGGGTACATTAAAAACTTTGATTTGCTTTTTAAATTTGAGATCTTCCATCAAAGATAAGTTTGAAAAGTTAAAGTCTTTACTGTGGAAAGATAGATCAAGCAGTGCAATGTTGCTTACCAAACTGATCCCATCCTCACTTTTGGTAGTTATACAATGAAGAATGTGATGGATCAGATATCTTCCATAGGGTGTAAAATGACTTTTCCAAAATTTTGTAAACAGGTCTGTCATTTACATACCCAATATTTTGGCAATCCTTCAAAAATCTCTTATGTTTGCAACAAGTTAATCCTGAGCATCTGCTAATTGGAGTTGCCTTCCTAACAGAATCTTCAGTGGATTGTATTATTCAATAGAATCTTGGTTGATTAAGTTGTTGAGTTCATTGCAAGTGTTTTCTAAGCTAGTTGCAGTTGCCAAAACTGTTGGTCCAAGGGAATCTAGGTAGGTGGATTGTTGAGAGAGGAGCATACCTCAATTTTGACATTATGAGGAAATCCACTATTCTGTGTAAACAGCACTCTCAGTGGGTTGGAGTAAGATCCCACTTGATTGTGCTTTATCGCAACTACTTGAGTTGCGCATTGAAGATTTGGTGAATTGTTTGAATCTTTAAAAATTAGTACTGGTGATAGGACGTCTTGAAAGATTAGGTCTGGTGTGATAGTAAATTTTAACGATTGCTTTGAGAAAAAAGATAATGGGTAAATAGTGATAAGGATGAAAGAGAAAATTACTTTATCCCTTTATAAGTACTCTATCATCGTTTTAGGTCGGCTAAAGATCTTCAAAGGTTAATGTTTGAATAAATAAAGTATTTTATTTCAATCTAGTATTAAGTGAAAAGCAAACCAGACTTAAAACCTTGCACTACCAGACTTGAGATAGTCAACGTATTAATAGACTCACAGGACTTAACATATTTTCAACAGTTTAATTATATTTACAGCAAGTTGACCACACCATCATTACTTACAACCAATGTGCATCCAATTAGCAAGTGACAACTGGCATTTCCTTTTCCATGTCCAAGTTGATGCTGCATCATCCTTTCCAATTCCAAGTAGTACCTGCAAAGTTAGTCTAAAACAAGAAAAAATATTCTATCGATCTATACCTAGCAGATTAACCTTAAGACAACTTCCAGTATTAAATAGGTAACAGGTTTTAACTTGTTACACTTGCACGACTACCGAGTATTATTGGTAACCAGTTTTAACTTGTACATAGCAGTCTTTAGATACTAAGGCTTACCAGTATTTACAATCTCTATATTACAGTATAAACCCTTAAATTATACTACCAGAATTAATTTTAACTTAAAACTACCCAGGATTAGCTTACAGTTATACTACCAGGATTAAATCTAATCATATACTACAGGTTAAATCTAACTTATACTAAAAATAAATAATAAACTATAAAATTTACACTTTTTCCTCCCCTTAAATGTAGCTTATGGGTTGATCATACCAATGCTTAACCACTAAGTAATTAAAACCATGTCCCCCCCTGCCCCCCCATTCGTGGTTCCTCAAATGTTTTGGTCACATAGTCAGCTACACATTTAAGGTCTGTGTGAATTTTCTCCCCACTTATGAGCTTTTCTCATAACATCTCTGTTTGAAGTGGATGACGAATTCAAATAGTGTTTGGTTTCTTAGATATGATAGGATGTTTTTTCAGGAATGCAGATTGTGTTCAGTGTCATGTGGATTTTGGGTATTCATGAAGTTGAAACCATTAGAACCAGCATTGATTTTGAACCCACAACACTTGTCCACAGCAATTTGCAGCAGCTACATATTCAGCTTCAGTTGTGGAAGTGGCTACAATAGTCTGTTTCTTACATTGCCATGAGATAAGTCTTTGACCAAGAAATTGACAACCCCCTGTTGTGGATTTCCCTGTCAAGGTTGGAACCACCATAGTCTACTATCAGGAATGCTTCCAAATCAAGGGGGTTGATTCCTAGGATACCATATCCAAGTTTGGTATTTTTGACACTTTGAGGACTGCAGATCCTCTTGGACAGCATTGAGATGAGAAGTCTTTGAGTTACCTGAAAACGGACATATCACATACTGCATACTAATATAGGTCTAGATGCAGTTAAGTACATGAGAGAACCTATCATAGATTGTACAAGTGTACAATCTACATCAAAGCTTCCTCATCCTTTGTCAAAGGCAACTTAGTATACAGGGATTGATGGCAGCGGTGACATTCACAAGATCAAATCTTCTTGAGTTCTCAAGCTACATATTGGTCTTGAGTATAAAGATGCCTTCTTGTTATGCTGACTGTAACCTAAGAAGAATGTAAGTTCACCCATGGAGCTCATTTGAAAATCTGCTTGCATCAAGGCTTCAAAACTCTTCACACCAGGACTTGTTGTAGGACCCAAAAATGAAATCATAATCATACACTTGAACCAACATTGATATCCTTTGTTATTTTACATGACTAAAGTCTTGTCATGTGCCCCTTTGTATCATGCTTCTCTAAGAATGTTGACAAGTAGTATAACCAAGCTTAGGAGGGCTTGGTGATAATCAATAAAGCTTTTACCACTTATAAACCTTTGTAGGATGATCAGGATCAACAAAACCAGGAGGTTGGGAGACATAGACCTCTTCATCAATAGTGCCATATAGAAAAGCACTTTTAACATCCATTTGATAGACTATGAATCCCATAAAAGAGGCAAAGGCTAAAAACAACCTGATAGCTTCAATTTCTTGCTACAGGAGCAAAAACCTCTACATAGTCAATTCCTTCTTCTTGTCTAAGGACCTTGAGCTACAACTTGCGTTACATTTTGTTTCTTTACACAAACTCCCCCTCTCATCCTTCTTGTTTCTGTATACCCATTTAGTACCTATGACCTTAGCACCATTGGGTAAATCAACCAAAACCCATACTTGTTGAAGTTTGAACTGCAAGAGTTCTTCCTGCATAGCTTCAACCCAGCTTCCATCTTCAAGGGCTTCTGACACTTTCCTTGGCTCAAATTGAGATAAAAAACAAGCAAAAAGACAATGTTGTTGATCTTTATGATTGCTTCTTTGCTGTGCTTGTATGTAGCTTACTAGAGCATGAGCTTTCAGTGATCTTTTGAGAGAGCTTCTAGTTCTGAAAAGGTGTATTGGGATCTCAAGAATTTGACTTGAGGATGACGCATTGTGTATCATCAGAGTGGGGGTTGGTAGGGACATCTACCCCCCCCCCCCCCCCCACCCCCTCCTATCTGTATGATGTTGAAGTCACGTAATAATGCCTATCCTCATCAAAAGAAGCCTGTTCAAAGATTCCTTCACTTGATTTATCGTAAATCCTTATTTCAGGCATCTCATCATCATCTGCATCAGAGAAGACCTCTTCTACAGGATTAGCACTAGGAGAGATAGCTTCCATATTACCAGGAGTAACTTGCTCAAAACCAGTATTAAGATTTCCACTACCAGTATTAATAGGATTAGTACTGGTTAGGTTGCTATTATATGTAATGGTCCTAGTGCTTTAATGCAAGAGCATCCCAGCTTTGCTAAAGCCATAATGTCATCAGCAGACTTGGATTTGGTGTAGAAGATGGATGCTTTGGGTTGAGTGAGTCTTTCTTTGTAGCAATGTTTTCAAAAACAAGCTGCTTTTCTAGAAGTAGAAGAGACCACAATCACAGTTCTGCAGCTTATCAGTTTTGCTCTTCACTATGAACTGACCTCTTTTGAACTGCTAGGTTAGCTTGATTGTGCAAAGAACAGGTATATAGTTCATAGAGTCTGTAAGGTAGTCCAAGTCAAACATCCACCTATGGCCTATTCCCTGTACATTGGGTTTTTCTTCAAGAAAGTTGACATGAAGGTTTACTTCAACTCTTTTGGTGACTAAATTATAAATCCTAAAAGCTTTACTATTCACAGAGTAACCAACAAGAAAACCCTCATCAGACTTCCCATCAAACTTTCCTAGTGGGCTAAGAGTATTGAGAATAGTAACATGGCACCCAAATGGTCTTATGTAGCTAAGGATATTGGTTTAGGGCCATACAAAAGATCATTAAGGAGTTTTGTTTTGAGGGCTTGAGTCAACTCTTACCTGTTTGAAGGTTTATAGCAAGCGTATTGACTGCTTTGCCAAAAGTGGTAGGTAGTGTGAGTCAGCTAGCATAGTACCTAGCAGCCTCTATAAGGGTTCCTATTCATTCTCTCAGAACCCCATTTTGTGAGGAGTTTCTAGCATTACTAAACCCTGTTATTATACCTTTCCCCACAGAATTCAAGAATAAACCCTGTTTTAAATTCTAGTCCCATTATCTGATCTAATGATTTTTACTTTTTTGAGTCAAGTTGGTTTTTATCTGTCTTATAAAAGTCTTTCTTAGGGATGATCACTGTCTCATCCTTTTTGCTAGAAAGAAAAACCCAACAAAACCTTGAAAAGTCATCGTAATCATAGACAGTAACTTGCATGGTTGATACTCCTAACTGAGGTAGAGTTCCAAATAAGACATATGCAAGGTGTGTAATGGGCTGCTGGTACCTATTATCAATCTATGGCCTTAAGGAGGCTTGTGTTTGCTTTCCCTTCTGACAAGCAAACATGTGTGGTCATTTGAAACTTTTAGAAGGTAACCCTCTAACTAGATTATCCTTTACAAGTTTATTTAAGTTTTTGAAATTTAGGTGACCTAACCTCCTGTGCCACACTTTAGCTTCATCAGATGAGGCTTTTGCTAATAAACAAGTGTATGCGTTTGTTGAAGAAACAAACATATTTTCATATAAAGGTATAATGTTATGTTGCCTAGGAACTTTAAGAAGAACCTGATTTTTTTATCAGGCATCTTGGAGGCAGGAGGACACCACATAAACACTCTTTTTCAGTAAAAAGTACATTATTAGCTTTTTATCACAATCAGAGATTGGAGAATAAGTTAAAATGTCAAATTTCTTTCACAAAAAGCCACTATCATCAAAACTAAATTTCCTAATCTAATTGTACCTTTTCCACTGATACTACCTTTACTTCCTCCAAAAGTAACAGATCCCACTTTGGACAGTTCTTGATAATCTTCAAGATGGGCCCTGTTACCAGTCATGTGCCCAGAACATCCACTATCAAAAATACCTCTATGCTCCATATGCTTCAGTGGATGATCCTGCACAATTAAAAAGAGATTAGTTTCTCTTTGGGACCCAGGCCGTCATAGGCTTGGGTCTGCCTTGTGGACCTTTAGAAACAATAACATTTGAATCAGGTGTTGGTCCACTATTGGTATTGGAGGATGGTATTATTTTTCTCCAAACACAACCTGCTGAGGTCTTAACAGCAGTGCCCATTTTTCCCTTAACAGCATAATTATTTGACTTGTGTGCTGGTTTCTTTGAAAAGGGTCTATTTACAGGTGTTGTTTGGTTATTTATTTGTGCTTTGGTTTGAAAAAATCATTTCTTAGGGACTTTTAGATTCACACGAGGGACGTTTTAGGGCTTGTGTTGTTTGATACTGGTCTATTTACTCTACCAGTATTAACATGTTGCTTGCCAGTATTAAATCTAGAAGCACCAGACTTAAATTGAGTACCAGAATTAACATGCACACTACCAGAATTAACATGTTGCTTGCCAGTATTAAATCTAGAAGCACCAGACTTAAATTGAGTGCCAGAATTAACATGCACACTACCAGAATTACATTTCCATAAAAACCAGTATTAATATTACCCTACCTGTTTTAATAGTTTTGCTAGCAGTATAGGTTTGTGTCTAATGTTACTTAGTTGAACAGGTCTGGGATTGAACTGATTTGCTTTTTCGCCTCTGTTAGTGTTAGTCCCGGCTGGTTGTGCTTGTTAACATCAGTCATGAACCACCCTTTTGCTCTAAGAGCAGCTTCCTTGCAATCTTCTTCTCATATAGTCACAGTCTTAATCAAATGACTAAGACTTTCCACACACATTACATGGTTCTTTCCAAAGGAATTTCTTGCACCTAAGTCCCTGTTCTTCTTTGATTCCCAATTCTGTCTGTTATTTGAAGAATAGGTGAGGAAGTCCACTCTTTTGTCCTAATTGGTTGCCATAGGAAAGGAAATTTACATGCTGGTTGTGCGACAACTAGGGTCAATGTCTGTGTGGGCTTAGGCACCTTGTGGTTGAGTCTTTTTGGTAAGCAATGGTAACTTGCTCAATAGTGGATATAGGTGCTTGGTCATGGATGATAGTCCATCATTACTGACATGGTCAGTCACAGTTCCTAGCCTCCCATCAATGTCATTGGATTGACAGGTTGAGTTAATGAGTTGGTACTTGCATCAGCACAACTCCAAGCTCCCCATCACTGTCATTAGATGGACAGATGGAGAAAACAATGGAACTTAGATTGACACTGTAGGACTAGGAGATTGAGGTTGAGGTCAATGTTTACATTACAATACAAGATCATCTAGTCATCATTGTGACCTAGGGGTATATATTCACACTAAGAGGATGGGGGACACACTTTGTATTCTACCTGTCTTGAATATGCTGTAAAGTGGGTTCATATAATATCTTCATCTGTTTCCTAAGAACAAAAATACCTCTACTCATCTCTTCCTCATATCCTAGGACTTCAGATTGTTGACTTTATGTTTGGTCTAAACCTTGCTTAAAAACAGTTGAGCTCATCAAATCAAAGCTTCCAAAGATTTTTAGAAGATGCAAACCAAGAATCAACAATTTTTTGTAAAGCATCTTTGTCTTTGACAGCTTTCATTCCTATTCTTCTATACTTTTTCAGCTTTTCATCTTTTTCAAAAATTTGATTAGCTTGAAAATTTAATTTTTCATTTAAGGAAGATTGCTGTTTGTGGGAGGCTTTAAGTTGAGATTCTAGTTTCTTAACAGCTAACTTATGAGCAACTAAGGCAGCTTCTTGGTCACCAAATTCAGATTGCAATTCATCATACTTAGCTTGAAGTGCATTATATGAATCTAAACATAATTTAGAGCACATTGATACCTCATTGTTCACAGTGAAAGCCATTAGAGCATGATTGAGTTCCTCATCTGTAGTCTGCTCTACCCAATTGATCTGACCTTCATCAATGGTCATCAAAGCTTCCTTTTCAATTTGCACTGGCTTGAAATTCTGACCTTTACCTGCTTCCTGCCTGTTACCTTCCTTTGAACCTTTAAACTTGCACTCCCTGGCAAAATGCCCAGTATTGTGGCAATTGAAACATTCAACTTTTCTCTTATCAAATGCCACATGCATTTTTCCATCCACTCTTGGCCTTCTGCCTGTCTTCTTGTAGAACTTCTTAATCTTTATGGCAGTCATAGCAATCTGCCAATTTATATCCATCTCTTCCAAATCCAGATCATCAATTTGATCTAGGTCTTCATGTATCAAATCCACATCATCAGCATTTGTGGCTAGAAAAGAATGGATAACTTCATCAGCAAGACCAGGAGTAGCAGTTGGTGTTGCTTTGGAAGAGGAAGTGGTATAAGAACTATAACTTCCTGAGCTGTGGCTTGGCTTATGCTTGCTTGAAGAGGCTTTGGCTTGTGATAGAAAAGCCACATTATCAGATGTAAGGGAAGAAGATGATGTCTTTTGGATGTCTTGTTCAAAGACACTCAGATTATTGTATAAATCATCTATTGACAGTGTGTCAATATTCTTCTTCGTTCTCATTGTCATGGCTAGACTGTCCCACGCAGGAGGAAGGGACCTCAAAAACTTGTGATTTGCATCTTCATCTGACACACCAGCACCAAGGGCATCCAACTGTGATAGGAGTTTTTGGAACCTATCATACCCTTTCTCTAAGCTTTCCTTAGACGAGATAGTAAATGCCTCAAACTGTTGTTTCAAAACAGCTTTTTGCATTTTCTTTGAGTTCGCATTACCACCAAACCGTGTCTTGATGGCTGCCCAGATCTCTTTGGCATCATCCATGCCATGAAAACGTCTGAGATGATCTTTTGGAACAGCCATTAGCAGTAGTGTTCTTGCTTTCCTTTCTTTCTCATCAGCAACCTGTTCTGCCTGTGTGGTTGGAGGAAGAACCCTGTATACACCATCCTTGCCTTTGGTGACTCGCTTCTTTGAGTTTCCATTCTGAATCACTTTCCAGACCTCATTATCTATATACTCAAGATAATGTTCCATCTCCATCGCCCACGTATCATAATCATCTTTTTGAAGGACGGGCAGTTTGATGTTTGAAAGTGTATTTGTGGTGATTATCTGAGGTGGTTTTGCAGGAGCATCTCCTTTGTTGGATACTGGTTCAGATCCATTCAAAGATGCGTCATCATGAAGAGAAAGTTCCTCATCATCATGAAGAGAGAAATTATCGTTTGCAGACATGACTACTTGATTTGGTGGAATATCAGTTTTGATCTTTGTTCAATCTTGTGTAAAGTCCCTTTGGTGGCTCTGATACCACTTGTAGGTCCTTATTAACAGGATCTCAATGAGCCTTAAACGACTTATAGTCCTTTGAATAAATCCAAAGATACTATGAGAGACAATAACCGTGAATACAAATATTGACGCGGAATATCAATATCTATACCAAGATGAACACAAGAACAAATACTAAACTTGCTATTACTATTACTATTTGATTGTGAATACTCAATCAACTCATGTGTTTACAATACTATTCTATGTTCCTTTTATAGGCTTAAGGAACCCTAAACGCGTTAAGAGATAATGCTTATCTCTTCCTAAATCAACGCTAATTGATAACTATTACTATAATTACAACAGACTTAACTGTCTGACCAAGCAGTATTAACTTTAATACTGCCAGGCTTAAGTTAATGCTAGCAGACTTAACTTGCTCTACCAGACTTAACTCCTATACTAACAGTACTAACTATTCGTCTATCAGTACTAACTTTAACTAACAGACTTATCTTTAATACTAACAGTATTAAGTCTGTTTACAATATTTTCCTAACAATGATGCTCAAAATGTAGTAAACTTCCTCAAGAGACTATTTGCACGATTTGGAATACCAAAGGCCCTTATTAGCGATAGGGGTACCCATTTCTGTAACCACCAAATAGAGAAGGCAACGAAAAGATATGGAGTGGTTCACCGATTCTCAACCGTGTATCACCCTCGGACGAACGGGCAAGTCAAGAACACGAACTGAGCAATAAAGCATATCCTTGAAAAAACCATCAGGAACAATAGGAAAGACTGGTCATACAAATTAGATGATGCATTATGGGCATTCCAGACTGCGTTTAAAACCCCTTTAGGAATGACCCCGTTTAGGATAATCTACGGCAAGGCATGCCATCTTCCTGTCGAATTGGAACATAAAGCCTATTGAGCCATAAAAAACTGCAACATGGACCTTACGAAGGCTGGAGATAACCGGTTCTTACAGATTAATGAGTTGGACGAAATGAGGTTGGACGCCTACGAATCATCCATCTCCTATAAGGAAAGAACGAAAAGGTGGCACGACAAACAAATAAAAATTCCAATTAACTATGAAAAAGGTGATAAGGTACTACTCTTCAATTCATGTTTAAGACTATTCCCCAGGAAACTAAAGTCAAGATGGTACGAACCAGTTTCAGTTGTAAAGACATGCAAAATGAGGCGATTGAGCTGTGCAATGAAGAAGGAAGCGAATTTATCGTAAATAAACAACGGGTGAAGCCATATCAAAAGAACCTATTGGACACAAATAGAGATGATGATATAACTTTGGATGATGAAGGATAAGTCACGTAAGGTCGTGTGACTTCAAGTCTAGCTACAAGACTCGTAAATAAAGAAAAGCGTTTCTTGGGAGGCAACCCAATTTTACTTTTCCCGCATTAGGAGTGTCATGTTTTTTATTCTTTTTATTTTATTCTATCATGTTCGAACTCTATCTTGTAATCATGCTTTGTATTGTTTTTAACCTCGTCTTAATTTCAATCAAAGGTATTTTGCAAATAATAAGTGTAGGGGAATCTATCCGGTTTTTGAACCAAGTTCAAGCATGTTAAATAATTTGTTTAGATTAATTCGCGTCAGTTTCGAGTCATATGAGTAAATTGTCAAATCTCAGGTTTTATGCAGCTATTTATACAGAAATTAACTTATGGAATCAAGTGTATGAAATTTTTCATCAAAAACAAAATTTTCGTTTTCACAAAACGTGGAGACGGCGTCACGATTTACACGCGACGCCGTCACCACGACACCTGTGACGGGGTCAGGATTTTCCTGACGGCGTCAAACGCCCAGGTCTAGAAAACTTAAAGTTTTTAATTATTTTTTGAAAATAAAACTTGCATAACATTTAAAATATGTAATCTTCTGTTATAAACCTGCAAAACCATTGAGTTTAACAATTCTCTCATCCTATCTTTACTGCTTTATAGAGTCAAACCCTAAATTCATATTGTATATTTGTATATCGCATATTTTATGCTTAGTGTAGTTGTCTTTGTCTTTGATTACAGGTTATATTTGATGAGAAAAAGCTTGAAAGTTCTTAGTAAGTTTCATTGGACAATTCTTAGATAACGATTTAACTAGTTATCGCATGATTCTTCTCCATTATTGAGCAAACCAAGGGAGTATTAGTTTCTTTTCCTTTGTTTCTTTTCCCTTTAATTTATTTTTACGGGTACTTCTATAGAACATTTAAGACAATGTTCAACTTAAGTGTAGGGGAGAATAAGCATTAGAAACTATTCTTTCATTTGCTATTTGCTTTGTCCTTAAAATGATGGGTAATATATCAAAACATAACATAAGAAGTAATTTTGACCCAAATTTAAAAAAAATTATGACACATACCGACGAAAATCAAGTATTAATAGCGTCTCATGGATAGGAATTTATATTACTAGCACAAAAACCCTCAAATTCCTCCCCCAAAATGTAAGGTTCGCCCTTAGATATTATATCTTTAGCTTGTTCGAGTTAAGGAGTGAGCAATTATGTGTGTCTATTCTGTCGTTACGGATGTGTATGCGTGGTTTTGTC
>BQNB010040891.1:0-47102 GCA_026074375.1 Tanacetum coccineum | reverse complement strand
AACTAAACACTCTTCAATAAGGAATAAGCATTTTTGAATTCACAATAAGCATCTAGGATAAGCTTTAAATGCTAAACTGAAATATAGAAGGTGAAACCTAAATTTTATGTAATCTTAGACACTAGCCACTCTTTCTGAGTGAGTGGCTTTCAAGTTCAAAACCTAAATGGCACCTTGCCTCTAAACCAAATAGCTATAAGCTAAATAAGCTTCTTTGAGCTTATTACTCCTCATTGCTTCCAAATTCAATCAACTTGAACTCAAATGAATAAAGGTGAATAAAAGTTGACAAAAACAGTATTTAAAAGACTTTTAACAAAATTTGAACAACTTGTGAACTAAAGGAAACAAAATAAGCCAAATTGAGCTTATTTTAAGCTTATTAGCTAAAAACAGCTTATTACATGAAAACTTGAACACAAACTCAACTCAACTATTTCTATTGCTTTAGAAAGGATAGTACAAGATTAAAGACAGGAAGTACAATTGACTTTAAAAATTTAAAAGCTTAATTGAAAAGATGAACAGTACACGTAAGCTAAAAAGAGAAAATTACAAAGAAAAATTGAACTCTCTAACTATCTCAAAAAAACTCAACTGAATTACAAGCTCTTATTTATAGATGAGGGTGAAAAGAGGATGAGAACTTTCAATCATTCCAAGCCATTAGATCTCTTCTATTTGAATTTAAGCCGTTAGATGTAATGGATGAGGTGTTCAGACCAATAGGAAGCTGCCACGTGTGCAAAATGATGTGGAAGTTGGTAAATACGAGGTGGGGTGAGACTAGGGAGAAACGGGAAAGAGTTTGGGAAGATTGGGTTTGTTTAGGTTTTTGGCGGGAAAATTGGTTAGAGGTGGTTAGGGAGAAAACGTACCCCGCTTGTGTTTTAAAAGTTTAGGTTAATTGCAATAGTAGTCCCTCTGTTTCTTTCTTCAAAATGTAGTGTAGAAATGAGTTTGAAATTTGTCAATTCTGACCCTTGTAGTTTAGTAAACAAGAAATGGATTTGATTTTGGGCTTTTATTGGGCCGAATGGTGTAGAAGAATGGCCCAAGGGTATTTTAGTCTTTTTGCATCCTCTTCAAAGGGTATATTGGTCATTTCACTTCAAACTTTTGTCCTTTTCTTTACTTTCTTGTCTTTTCTCGACCACGGTCTTGATTCGGCTTTTGAAATTGGCTTTAAATCTCTCTCTTGATCACTTGTCTCTTCATTTCTTGTCGGTTTTTGCTTGTTTTTGCTCTTTTTGACTTTGATATCCTTTCCTGCACATTATGACACAAAAGCACACATATTTCCATCTTTTGGCATATTTTTGGCTTTAATTGGCGAAATCCTGGGTATTTTATGTATACAATTTAACACTCATCAAACCACAACAAGAGCTAGATTATACATTTTAACACTAGTAACATTACTTACTGATCATATAATAATATTCACAATCGCTAAGATAAATTAGCAGACAAGTATTAAAGATAACAAAAAATAAAAGTATAAGGAGTGTGTTTGAGATGAGGTTTTTAAAAGCTTCGTCAGTTAAGATAAATTAGCTTGTAAAATCAACTATGTTTGTCACATAAACTAATAAATTGTCACACATAAGCTGAAAGTATATCTGAATTTAATTGCGATATGATAAACTTATATAAGCCCACGAGTCTTGATATAAGCCAGAAAATGGGGGCTTATGTTATATAAGCCAAAATTAAATAAGCTCATAAGCCCACATATAAGCCGAAACAAACACCCCTTAGTCTAGTGGTTATAGGTATACATGTAGTTAGGGTTCGAGTCCCACTGGAGGCTTTAATTACGTGTGCTACGTGTTAGCTTGTCCAAGCGTAGTGCTATGTCAAAGAGGAATGCCCCCTAGAAGGAGTCTCTCTATTCTTGGGTAGGTTTATCCTGGGGTAGGAGCAGGATCTGCTTACATTTCACAACCCTGCTTTTGCGGGAGTGGGTATGTTGTTGTTGTTGATTTTTGATATAATGAACCTATCCCTTATGAGGCTCGTATTGGTTAATAAGTTCATTATGTTTTACTACTTTCACAAATTACTTTTATATGTCCGAAGTATGGAGGACTAAATTACACCGAAATTCATAGTATGTTTATATTTATGTTAAAAAATAAAAAAAAATTAGAAAATTGCAACAAAAAAGAAGATGAAGTTTGGAGGATTAGATGATCGGTTCATTTAAGCTTAAAACCGATGTTATTATTAGAAGGATCGATTATTCGTTGATACGTGTTATAAATCAAAGTGGTAGATATCGCCACTAGTTTTTGTAAAAGTATGTATATAATGGACGATTGAGAGTTGACCGTTATGAGAACGCCAACTAAGGGTTGTTTTTGTTTATCTTTAATCAAGACGTTTTTTGAGTGTGTTTCTTGTCTACTAAGCATGGAGTAGTCCACGATTTGTGTCTTTATCATGGGTATGGTCGGGAAATTAACTAGCAACATTGTACCTTATTTGTTTGGACTTAATCTATCTGTTTTATTCTTTTCATTTAACAATAATTACTTTCCCTTTCCTAATCCCTATCCCTAGGTCTTACTCGAATGAGGATGCGAGCAATCACATGTGTCTATTCCGTCGTTACAGATGTGTATGTGTGATTTTGTCCGCCTCGTCGGTTTATTACTTTTGGAGAAAGGATTAGAAGATTCCTACCCTATATCGCTCTTTGTCCTAACCCTTGGTTTACTTGAGTGAGAGAATTGAATGTAATCATGTATGTCTATTCCATCGTTATGGATGTGTATATGTGGTTTATCGCCCCTGTTGGTTTACGACTTTTGGTGAAGACTACTAGTCCTATTCTTTAGCTTATTCGAGTTAAGTTTCGCATGCAGTCATATGTGTCTATTCCGTCGTTACAGATGTGTATGTGTGATTTTGTCACGTTTTCTAAAATATTGGTATAGATAGAGATTGGAAAAAGTGATCAAACCCTTAAATCTTTTTAAAAACCCAATTTACCTTTTGAAGACTTGTTACTTCTTAGCTTTAGTGGTGGAGATGTGTATCCTTGCCAAGCCTATGATAGAATACTCATCACGACCGAGCAATTGAGCGAATTAGTTAAATGTTACAACATAGGTTAGTTGAGCGAATTGAGAGTTTTCCTATTGCGTGAGGTGTTTGGTTGTGTACTAGTAATTAAATGAATAAATTGCTTAAAGGAAAAATCCTTAACTACGGTTAGGATACATTTTCATAAGAGTTAAGTACATTTTTGGTCCTTGTGGTTTGGTGCATTTTCTCACTTTTGGTCCAAAAATAAAAAAGGTTTGATTTTGGTCTAAAACACATAGTTTCGTTCCACTTTTGGTCCAAAAGACATAGTTTCGTTACACTTTTGGTCCAAAAGACATAGTTTTGTTTCACTTTTAGTCCAAAATTTTTAGTGCAAATTCACGGGATTGGACTAAAAGTGACCGAAACTATGTTTTTGGACCAAAACCAAACCTTTTTGAATTTTGGACCAAAAGTGAAATTGCACCAAACCACAAGGACCAAAAATGTACTTAACTCTTTTCATAAATTTTCTAAAGTCTACTTGAGGACAAGTAGGATTCAAGTGGGGGGATATTTGATGACATCAAATAAAGTCACTTTTATAGCATCATTTATCCCATGTTTCTTACCCATTTTATATAACTATTGCGAGAATTGGTACTTAATCATTTATATTTGAGATTTGCAGTAATTATGGAGTACTATGTGAAGACTAGCTAAAAGACACGCATTCTGGAGCTTAAACGAAGAAATATAAAGAATACCGTTCTAACATTCTATACGTCGTATCCAGGAAGTTCTATACGTCGTATTCTATTTCGAGTATTTAAAGATCTTGGAAGATATTGAACGTGGTCCCTACTCCAAAAAAACCCCCAATACGCCGTATTGACCTCAACCAATACGGCGTATCGATCGTATCCCAACCCTATAAATTTAAAACCTAAAAACAAGTTTTAGGCATGCAATGGAAGCCATCAGCGGCTGACTTATAATGTGACCACCAAGTTCGATTTTTAGATGGGATGAGAAGCCAAGAAGGTCAAGTAACGTACTATAATCCATATGGGATATCTTGTAATCATCTATACTCTAGTAATCATTTGATTTTTGGTATCATTTGTTTAACTCGGTTAGTTTACCTTGGTTGATTTGATTATTATTCTTGTATACATTATAATGGTTAAGGGCTAATACCCTTAGGTATTAGCCATGATTATGATAATTTAATGTTTGATTTATTTATATCGATTGCTTAATTTATTGTTGATTATTGATTATGTTTATCAATTTATACTTGTTTATGTGCTTAAGTATGGGACCTATTATTCAATTGGGTCTAGTGATACTGACCAAGTTAGCTAGATACTGGGATGGCTTTTCATATTGCAATTTATATATCTAGAATCATAGGATCACAAATATTGATCTATCTTTACCATTGGTTTAGTGAACAAGATGGACTAGCAGGTGACCCTAGTATCAAAAAATAACGTTATGATTCCCATAGTAAAGACTCGGACAGTGGACTACTAGAATATAAAGAACCGTTAAGCAGTAAGTGGGTAGAGTCTCGATGAGCTAGGGTTTAGTTAGAGAACCATTACTAATCTCCTAAGATAGGTTATAATCAACAAATGCTTACTTTATGCAGATGCATCTAACTATGACAGAATTAGCGTGTCTAGGATTCAGGAAGATGTACCGCTTGAATCTAGGAATGATGTGCCCTTCGAAATAAGTCAATCATTGCACTAAATATGCAAACCAACGTTCTATTTGATTAAGTAGGGTTAATACAACCCCCTTACAATCGACTTGACCGTTTCTTTATCTTCTGATTATCAGCTTGTGTGTGTTAACTATTCCCATTAATTTAAGTTCTCTTAAACTAATCTCGTGCCAGTCTCTCAAGCTGAAAATCCCCTTGCATTAGTTTTAGAACATATCATAATTTAGATAACTAAAACACTGGTAGAATTAAAAATTAATGTTCTCGCTCTTAGTGATCGACACCCTACTTACCAACAAAGCTACAACTGATCGGGTACACTGCCCGTTAGTGTTGTTTTTAGGTATAGTTGGCAACATATAAATGTAAAACTTGATAATAAATAATACCTACACTCAATGACACATCACCCACCAAAAGGACTAGTACAAAACGGCACCTATGTGTGTCGTTTTTTAACCATCTTTAGTATATTTACTAATAATAGCTTGTTTTGACTCTCAATTGCAAACTTTTCACCACTTGTAACATTATTATTCCTGTAACCTAAACAATTTAACAAAAACCCATTACAAGAATACAATTAGTATGATAGCTAATTGTAGCATCAGCCACATCTTACTCTAGTTAAGAATTTGTTTTTGGTAACATAACCACTTGCAAAGCTAAAAATATGTTCATTGTCGGTGGCTTACACTTATTAAGTCGGTTATTGGTACCATCCTGGTATATTTTCTTTAACTTTTTAAAGTTTCCTTAAAAGTTATTAAAGTGATATCTATCTGTCGTCGTTTCTTTTGGGGCTTTAAATAATGGGGTCTAGGAGTATCTATTGGGTAACATGAAACAATGTCATTTCTAGACATAAAAAGGGTGGGCTTGGTGTGTCGCCTATTATTCTCAGCAAACACAATAAAAATTGTTATTTTGCTGCATTATCTCTTTTTTCTTTTTTCTTTTATATAGTAAAGGAAAACCTCAAGTGTGAATTGCGTATTTTAAATAAATCAATTCTTTCCTTATGAAGTAATAAGATACTTATTTAATTTAATTTTTTTAAATAAGATTAATTAAAGAACTCTAAATATTTCTTTATTTGGCTAAAAGTTATAAAATTCGTTTTATACGTTTTTAAGAAAGATTGTGCATAAAAGTATATGTGTCAAAAGTATAATAAAGAAAACTTTAAAAAACGGAAGTAATCAAAACAACTTGGGGGATATAACGAAAATTTAGACAAATAAAAGCAAACAGTTCTTTGTGGTGCTATTCCTACACTAATTTTCTTTTAAACCTGCTCTTCAAAGTCGAACTCTAAAAAAATTTGGGTGATTTGATTCAATTTAAATGTTGTTTTAGTGATTTTGAAGATAGTTTTTATAATTTATTTATGCAAAAACAAAAACTCTTTTCATGGGTTAAATGTTTGATTTTTAATATCTATTGTAATTTTTTTTATTTTTTTTTAAAAATTGATCTAGGCTTATATTAATATAATATATATATATATATAATATATATATATATATAATATATAATATATATATATATCTACTACTATATTCTAAAAGGTTTGTGGTTTTTCTATTTTATTTGTTTTAGTTTGTGAGAAAAAAATTAGGGTTTGATTGAAGCTTTAATTTTTATTAATAAAGATGGAAAGGAAGGAGATCAGAGAGTAAGAGGGTTGGTGGTTCTAATTTGGTTACTAAAACGAAAGGTATACACATGTTTCTGTTCGTCTTTGGTTTCATGATTTTTAGGGTTTAATTTGTGCTCTAATTATTTGTTTAATCACTTATGGTTTTAATTGTTGGTTATGTATAAAATTTGTTGTATGATTGACTCAATTCGGGTTATGCAACTCTAAAAGGTCAAACGGGTAAAATAAGAAATTAACTTAAAATCGAATTGGTAATAATGGGTTGGACAAGTAGATGGCTGCCAAAAGTGTATTATATGTCAACAATGACCAAAAGTCCCTACAATTGCTTCAGTGTGATAATTTATTTAACACATCGGATATTTAAAAATCTATATGAAGTTACTAAAAGTGTAATACAACCTGATCAATTTTACTTTGAAGCTTCATTTAGGTTTACTGATATAAAGGTTGGTTTCGTTACATCTCTTTTCCTTCTTGAGTGTGTTTTCTTATGTTTTATGTTTTATGATTTTGCTTATTTGTGTTATGTTTTCATGATTAATCATGGCTTCTATATTAATCACGGCTTAAATGTAATGTTTGCAAGGGAAGATGTTGTAATTATAGGTTCCACGCTTTTTCTGCTCCCGAATTAATGGATAGGTAAGTTATTACTTCAAGTAACTTGATTAATTTGTTACTAAAGTTTCCCCTTGATGCGAGGAGACTAAAATTTATTTGTTTAATGGTTATTTAGGACACGAACTCAAGCTGAGTATTGGGGAGCACAACTTTTATCAAGAATATTTGGAATTTGTTAGGTAAAGTGCAATAGCATCATAGTGGCTACATGAGCAACAACCAAGCGATTTAAACTACCATTTGAAGAAGAATTATGTAGTAGGGGAATAAGTGCATGTGCAATATTTGTGCACAATTATACAAATGGTATGAATATGGTGTCCTAAGCTAGGCATGCTTCTCATGACATATTGATGGAGATGAAGGAAATGAAGCTATCACATTTAAATAGATACATATAGATCATTGTTTCTTCTAAGGTCTACTTGTGTACATTTTGTATTTTCTTATAGATATTCATGTTTATTGATCAAATAGAATAATAATTTTATTTTGTTTTGCAGCATGATTTAAGTAGGCTGGCGAGATGAGAAATGATCCTGTAAGAGCATGAAAACTTGAGCGCTCCGGAATATACTCTACTGCAGATCATCGTGGTCAAATTTGAAAAGGAAATTATTTTAATGGCGTGTTCCGAGTTAGAGCTGAGCTTAAAAGCTCCTGACAAGTTATCCATAGGCGTTCTTAGAAAGGTATAAAACTTACCCATTCATGCCCTTACAATATAAATGTGTATACATGTTGCGAAGTATAAAAAGTCTTCGGAACTTCAAGTCATTAGCTCAAGTCTTATGCTTAATACTAATGCTTCTTGGTAATTAGCTACTCCTATTGTGAATTAAGTATATATGACTCGCTGAACAATTGAGCAAGTCAAACATCATTTTCATAAATGGATATACTTGGTACTATACATTAGAAATTTTAAATAATAGATACATTTTATTATTATACCTCAAATTATTTTGTTCAATGTTATTTATTTAAAGGTTATTATTTTGTGGTTCTTAGGACTTTTAGAGATTTCAAGACATTCATTTGTTAGGCCCAGTATGTGAACGTTGGTTTTTTTAACCAGGAAAAATGGTTTTGGGCATTTTATTTGCATTACGTCAGTGATTAAATATTTGTGCCGAACAATCTCTGCAACGTTTGGGATACATTGTGATAAAATTTAGTATTTACATATATCCTAAATAAAATTTAGGAAATGTCATCACAAGAGGTTTAGAGTTCAAACCTTGCTAGGTACATATTTGGGGGTGACGAAAGTGGACACAGGGATACCATTTTAATTTTCTTGTTGCAGGTTCATGAGGCAAGACTCTTTCGACTTAACAAATCAAAGACTTGCCAACCCGGGGTAACTTAACCATAGAAAAGCCCATCCTTTTAAAAATAGGGGAATGTGTTGCTTTTATAGTGAATGTAGCATGGAAACTTTGGCAGGCTTCTCAGTATATTAATATCATAGACATCAACCACGTTTATAAAAGTAGTGCTGTTATATGATCTTATGGAAATGTTTCAATGAAAAGAGTTATCGCATTTAATAATTATTAGCGTGGGTGAATCAGGTAATGCAATTGGTTTTAATTACCATAGGAATAACACTTTTATTAATACTTTGCCTATATTAGATATGCATACAACTAAAATATTGTTGCAACTGCAATGACAAAAGAAACATGTCATTGTGAGCTATGACCTTGAGGCAAATGGAATCATTTACTGTGAGTGCCTATTTTATTAACAACTTTTTATCATGGACTATATTTTGTAGGTGGAGTATTATTTAGAGAGTTGTACTTCTTTTTAGAAATTTGACTACATAAACAAAGTGTTAGAGAGTCTATAATTTGTTTTTGTCTAGCGAGAAAAATGTGAGTAGAGCATAAGCTATTTATAAGGTAGCTCGTGCAATGGGTCATAATAGGTGCATTTGACCCAGGACAATTGTTATATCAGATGGAGCGTTCCGACCCTCTTATTTGACAACACTAGCTCATAACATGTGCTCAACACGGGCAGTATAAGAAATTAAGTTAAGTTAATTTTAATACATTATCCAATTATTACTCTTGTTTGCAATTACCATTTACCCATCCCTAGTAAAGATTAACCAAACGGAACTATTTGATGAAACTGAAACCTTGTAATTATGTTTGCGATACCATATGCGGAGGAAACAGTATTGATACCAAATTGAAACCTTGTAATCTTGGAGAAAAAAGTATCCATATGCAGACGAAACTGTAGCAACTTGCAGACGAACATCCAAACAGAATTACCAAACAATCAGACATCACATAAAAATTTGAAGCAGTATCATAGAATTAATGAAAAATAAACTCACTGTGTACCCTCAATGTTAACAGGGTCCCTTAAATAATGTTACCAAATGTATCACTAACATAAAGTTTAATGATATCACTAACATAAAGTCTGGTGCAGAACCCAACACGGAAAAAATACTTTCACAAATTAAGAAACATCTCATAAGTTTCCATTGAATGGATACATTACAAAAGTAAATTTAATTAGCACAAATATCTTAGTGGCATTACAAACTATGAAGGACTTCCTTATAAACTACATTAGTTGTAGTGCTCATAAGCTTACCATCATTATCACAAACTAATACTTTCAATCCTTTTTTACTTTTTACTCTAGACACGGCGACATATAATTGTCCATGAGTGAAAACTGGGCGTGGTAAGAATAAACCAACACGTGCGAGAGATTGCCCTTGACTCTTGTTAATTGTCATTGCAAAGCATACATCAACTGGAAACTGTCTTCTAACAACTTTGAATGGTATTTTCTTATCTGAAGGATTCATCTTTTGTCTTGTAATCAATGTTGTATAACCGATATCACTACCTGTAATAAACAAACATGTGGTATAAAATTGTTATTAACTCTTTTTTTTAATTAATAGCAATAAAAAAAGTAAGTACAAGATTTTTTTTTATAAAGTCAATAAACTAAAATAGCATTTTTTGTATATGAGTATATCATCAAGTAAAAATAATTGAACAAATACGCTATAGAAAAGTTATTTATGAATATCAAATACCTGTTATTATCTTAGCTTCGATAACATGCTTATCAAGTCTCACTACTTGCAACCTAGTTCCATTGCATAAGCCATTAGGTTGATCAATATTCCGAAGTAACATAATAATAACGCCAACTTTCAAAATGAGCTTGTGGTTTGGAAGACCAAAAAACTTTAGGCTATTTAGAAAGTCAGGAGAAAACATAGCTGCATTTGTGTCTGTTGCTTGATCTGATTCACATATGCTATCTGAACTTAGATAAACTGTTTCATCTTCTGGAATCATAGACAACACCCGATCATTTATCACATCCACTACTTCATGTGTTGGTGCCAAAATAGCCTTATCTTGAAAGTACGTATGATCAGATAACTTTTGGACAACATTAGGATATACAAATGATATAATAGAACCTACTGGATCAGTTGATTCCTAAATCAAAATGTCATCAGGGATTTCAACAATGCTTTCACCATCATTGGGTTCACCAACCGTACCGTTTCCAATCTTCAAAATCCATTCTCCAAATTCTTTTATTTCATCTAAATCAGAATTCAAGGATCCGACTTGTAGTCTCATATTAACTGTTAATTTTAGCACTCGACAATGGTCCCATAGATAAGAAGAATTTAAAGACGCATTTACTATGTCATGTCTACTTCCTTTTGGAATAACAGGTAGTATTTGTCTAAAATCACCACCAAAGACTACCACCTTTCCACCAAATAGTTTTTCTTCATTAGACGGATCACTTAAACGAAGAATATCTCTTAATGTTCGGTCTAGAGCCTCAAAACAGTGCTTGTGTATCATTGGTGCCTCATCCTAAATGATCAATTTGGCCTTTTTTATTAAAGCTGCCAAATCACTGTTTGGATTAACGGAGCAAAATGATTCCTCATGAATGTTTATAGGAATAGCAAACCGAGAGTGGGCCGTTCTACCACCACTTAGTAAAAGGGTTGCAATTCCACTTGATGCGACATTTAACACTATCTCTCCTTTTGAGCGCAACGCGACTGATAAAGTCTTACAAATAATCATTTTACCAGTTCCACCATATCCATATAGAAAAAACATGCCTCCATTACCCATTTAACAGCAGACATGACGCTTTCGTACACTGTCTTTTGTTCATCAGTCAAACACTTAAGAAGTTTGTCATGTTCCACTTTTAACAAATCCTTGTCATATGCAAGCTCATCATGAATTAACCTGTTCGTGGAAGATAAAATATATTCATTATCAAGATAAGGCATGCCATCCATCTTTCTGAGGGTGCTACCATTTCTACGCAGTAATTGCTCAAATATCAAACAAAGCGAGATTTTTTACAACTTCAGGTTCAAGCTGCAAGTCTGTATATATGAAAAAAAATATCAAAGTAAGTCACATTTAAATATGTATGAAAGATAAATTAGTAAAATCGATATCAAAAGAAATCATAGGTATATTAGGTATGCTAACCTGGTTTTTTAAGAATGATACGTTGTTTGTAAAGTACGTCATCAGAGAGGTATTTCCACGTCACTGTCCAAACAAAATCAGGTTTAGACAAAGTATTTGACAATAACATCCAAACAAATAACGAACGTAAAGAAGCAGCACTCGCCCATTTACTCGCTTCTTCAATAGCTTCAACGTACTCCTTGTCATCATCCAAAAGTCCAAGCGCATAGCAAGCTTCTTTGTAAGAAGGATACAAAATTCCATTAACTGTACGAATATCTTCATGTGAAGTTCGCCCTCTTACTTTATTTAGCAAAACCCTCAAGTAATAAGAATCTCCCATAAAAATAGGAACATAATGAATTCTTCCTATGCACTTTTGTTGTTTTCGTGGAGTCTATTTTCTGCTACTAATATTCCATACATAACTCATTGGAAACTCAACATAAGTCAAAGTACGTGCATGAGCATCAACCTTGTTACGTTCCATCCAAGCCATGAACATGGACGAACCAACTGTTGGCTTATTTAGAACATCACAAAGATCAGCATCATCTTCATAAAAAATGTTCTGCTCACCAGGAAGATGAAACGATAATCTCTCTACAGATGGATATCTATAATGTATATCAAAGCTAAATATTCTCCATGTTGCTTCGCATGCAGATATATATCTGCAATTATAGTACTCTTTTATTTCATCTACACCGGCTTCAGTACCATGCACACTATCATCTTTATTTCCTTCATAAACAGCAGCGGTAACTCTATCAGGTCCTTTATTGATATATTTAAACAAATATTTTATTGCACCTGATTGATTACACCATTCAACATTAATATGGGCTTGATATCGTTTAAGAAGAAGACTGTTGTAAGGAACAACATATCTATTGTCCAATGCAATTCCACCTTTCTCCACTATGTAACCATTGTCACGTCTTCTATAAATTGGATAACCATCTTCATCAAGAGAAGTATGATTGACAAAATCTCTTGGAAATCTTTTTGAACACTTACCATCTCTCATACATGGACAAGTAGGATTATTAACACCACAAGGACCATGAATCATGAAATCAGACACAAGTTGAAAGAGTTGCGGGTCGTTTTCTTTGTCCGGAATCTCAGCACATATAACTCGATCAATGTCTCCTACACTTGGAAATTTGTCCTTAGCATCCAAGAAGATACATATGTGTGCATGAGGAAGACCGCGCTTCTGAAATTCGACTGTATAAATAACTACAAAATTAAAAAAAAGTGTTAAAGTCAAATAAAATGTAGCAACCGATGTATAAAATATGTTATATGGGATGACCAAGAATCAAAATATTTGATACATACACTCAATACATGTAAATATGTGTAAATAATGTTTTTGTACTTTATCACTCCCTTATAAATCAAGTTACTAGATAAGTATTGAAGGGTATAATTGGTCAGGTTGGTCGGGTTCGGGTCAAACAGGTCGAGTCAAAGTCAGGCCGAGGCTAAAAGTAACCTACCCGAACCTAACCCTATTTGAACTCGAGTTCGGGTTCGGGTCAAATCGGGTCGGGTCAAGACAGGTTCGTATCTGTGCCATTTACAAAATCAGAAAATTGGATTTCTTAAACTTAGTAGTTAAAATCTTAAACAACTAAAATACTCAGTAACTAAATACACATAAAATGTTTTGTTACGGGCTATGACGTAGATACTTAGTATTTGCACCGTATAAATCACATAATTTGTTTGTTGCGTTACTTGCATAAGTTGTATATGAACCATAAGAACTTGTAGTATTTATACTCCTGTAGTAACGTTTATAAAAGATGTTGAGTTAATAATGAGAAACCAATTTGAATTCACTAACAGTTCAAACACAATAATTACCATGACCTGAATACACTAACAACGTCAAGCACAATATTTTTACCATGACAATGCAAATTAGCAGGCTACATCAGTAGGCATATAGACACAAAGTAATAAGTTGCATAAGTAATCAGTTAATAAGGTTGAGAAATAAAGTTAGCATAAGGCAAAATTTGCATCAGTAGACTATGATTAAATGGCCAAATGACATCATAAACAACAGATAATGTAGATACATGATACACAAAGATGCAAAGATGCAAAGATGCAAAGAAGCTTTTTAACTCTTTTGAATTAGCAAATTATGGCAGTGTTGGCAGCTATGTAAAATGGCTATTATGCTTAATTGTGAAGAACTTCACAATCAGTTTTGGGGGCAAGTATTTCTAGAATTACATAGCTAAATTAAACAATGAATTTGTGAATGAGCACATCCGAAACAACATTTTACCAAAACCACTTAATAACATGTTTTTGATATTTCATTGTAAGTAATCTTAGACTTAATATTTGAACAAAATACAATAATATGTTTAATAAATTATATAATACATGCTTTTACACCACCAAACAACTTATCTTTTTTCAAATCTTTTATCAATTGATCAAGCTTCATCTTAAAAAGTCTGCATAGTATATCGGGTCGGTCCTCTGGATTCAAATCTTTGTCATTTAAAAACCTCGTGATTTTGGGCCACTCAGGATTGCATGTCACTGTAATAAAAAGATCCGGATATCCAAACCATTTACAAATGTCCATATCATCCATGTAGTTATGAAGTATGTATCGAGATCCACCGGTAAATGATGAGGGCAACCTTATGGGTTTCCCAATATCAGATGCATATGTACTTCCATTACTCATAGCAGTAGTTAAATTTCGATACGAATCACAACGAAGTTTTTTTTGTTGATTTCTGATATAACTTAACCTCTGAGACTCTATCATAGTGTACCCATCTACTAAAAATTGTTGAAGAGCTTTCTATGCATCAGTAATCATGAATATTTATTAACTCTATCTTGAATGATATATGCAAAGAACTCTCTCATCGTTACATCTGTTCTTGTGCTTGTACTTGTTTTTGAAATACCTCGATGTTTGATACCAATTCTGTAGCAGTCTGTGACCCCGCTGGAAACAATGATGGAATATTTAAGTTGCAAGTTATGATAAGTAGTTCACTTATACGCTGTAGTAGACCTGATTGAGTCTCAACAACAATATCCCTTTTATCAAAAGATGCGTCTATATCACCAATAACAATTCCAACAATTTCTGACGCACTCGGGAGATTATTTGTCCTCCCGTCTTTTTCTCTTCTTCCGATAAAAGCCTAGTATCAATTGTTGTTGATTATCTTCAATGAAATGATCCCTTGCCATCCTATATGATATGACTAAAGGATTACAAGAATCCAGAAGATTCTTAATGTCATTGATAACTTGAGGATCAACTGCATCGTCATTAGAACATGTTTGATCACGTGCAGACCTGAATTTAATAACAAATGTTAGTTAACTATGACTAAAATACATATATAAGATGTCATGGAAAATAAGACATAGTATAATTTTAATCATACATGATTGCATTTTTTGGGTTTGACACTTCATTCTCAGTATCATAAATGTACAATTGTGAGAATTTAGGTGTTGAACCGGCAACAGGAAGCAGACTTCCCATCAAATGATAATTTTGACCTTGTAGCCTGTATACATAGGGACTACGTCCTTTGTTGACACTTGAGTCAACCTTTCCTCCCATCGAAGTAAAGGAAAACATCATATTGTATGCTCTAATATTTTTGATGAAGTTCTTACTCTTTGGATGTTTACTCGGGTATAAATTAGACAATAAGTGCGAAGGGTCCGGGCATTTAGGAAGTTGAACCTTTCCTTTACCACAACAAAGAGAATACGCATTGTTGCAACCATTTTAATTTCCTCTTAGCGTTTCAACATGCCACAACATAGCACCACATCGATGACAAATAGATGTAGGATCTCCATTATCAAAATAATATATTCCAAAAAAAGACATCAACATGATAAGTGGTATTGAAGTACAATATACAAAAGAAAATAAACATAATTAAATTAAAATTTCTTTACCTTTAGATATTCGTACGGCATGTAAATAAGATTCACCATTCTCAAATGACAAACTGAAATTTGGTATCTCATTTGGATCGATGAACTTTGCTTTATGTTTGCCATTCCGTGCCGAATAGTTATCGGTATAAGACGATATATTTGGAAATTTCGAACTTGAATTCCCAACTGGTGTACTGATATCTGAAGTATTTGTATTAAATATTAAAGCTATGATATAAAGAAGGCATAATTATAAAGGTTCAAATATGTATCATACCATTTGAAACATGTTTGGCTCCAGTCATGGAATTCATCGTTGAAATAGCGGATTTAGTTACTCTATTCATCATCGACCATGATGGTGTTATGGAACCTCTAACTAATTATCAATAAAAAGATAAAATTAGAGATAAAAAAATTGGGATGATAATCTCTCTTGTTGCCGCAGCCATTTCAACCTACTGCTATGCATATTTTATGTTTTCCAACTCATTTTGACCATGTAACTATGTTCAAACTTATAGCTCAATGGTTTCCCAATGGATTTTGAGTTGATGTTTTAACAAATTTTATTCCAAAAATTGTTATTCAACAGATACATTAAGTGTTTTTAATAAGTTTTCTTGCAATAATATAGGATGATGCAGAGAAGATTCATGCTACAAACACAATGTATGTACTAAAAAGATATATAATGAGACATAACAAAGAAGAAGATATGTATGTCGTATATAATAAAGAGGAACAAAATAACCAATATTCAAACAACCTTGTCGAACGCGCTTGGTGTTTGGAGTACAATTGTTAGCATTTGATAAGCTATCGTGACAGGATGATGATACACCTATGCCAACTTCAGATGAAGTATTGGATGTTTCTTGAAAACATACTGGACAAAATTAAAAAATAGAGTAATGTTAGTAAGATGTAAAATTAACATCTAAAATAATCAAAGGGTTTATGAAATATGTAAATTAAATAACAGAAATCTTTATGAACTATGCATGTTTAAACTCACCATTCGAAACATCTGAAAGTGGGAACCTAGAAGACGAACTTTTAACATGCAAAGGGCTCAAAACCTCATAAAAACATTCGTTTATAAAATCTACTTGTTTGGTAGATTTTGGTTCAAGATTATGATTTGTATTCTCTGGAAAAGGTGACTTCCCTTGGATAGTATTTCGTATGGATCTCGAACTTTACAAAATTGACTTCCTCCTTTTCCTTGCTTCACGAGAATTAGAATGTTCCATCTGTTGCTTGCTTGAAAAAAAAAACAGATGCAAACTAAGATCATGTATGTTCTTTACTTTGCTAACTAAAGAAATACAAAGAAAAAGAAAATGGAAGGAGATAAAGTAAATTTTTTATTTTCTTCAACCCAAGTATTGTGATGAATCGTAAAAAGGTTTCTAGAAAATTGATCCTAACAAAGTCTAGTTACTTTACAATAAGCTACTATATTTGTTTGACCAAACATGTGTTTGGAAATGTAATAGGTTTCTCAAAAGTTGTGTAACAAAATCTAGTTACTCAATGGACTTAGTAGTTTATTTAAAGTTGGGCTTTAATTTGTATAGTATGTATTTGAACAATTTTATTCTTTAGGAAAGGCAAATAAAAGCAGGGAGCCAATTCTTCTATTCTTTTGTGGAGTCAACCCATAGAAAATTCAACAAAAGATGGCTTCAATTCTGTTTCGATCAATGCCATGAACATAAGAACACAATATGTGGTTTCTAATAAGTTATACAAAAGATGGCTTCACTTCTGTTTCGATCAATGCCATGAACATAAGAACACAATATGCAGTTTCTAATAAGTTATACAGCAATAAGTCTACTTTGGAATTCTTATTTTTACATACACAAATATGTGATACATGAATCATTTATTTGGAAGTAAAAATTTATAGGTATTTTCTTTGTAATGCTTTTATAAACAACTTTTACAACTACCAAATAAGAATTATATCAAAACCAATAGTATTAAGCATTCAAACCAAGTGCAAATCCAACATATATAAACATATCTACTCAAAAGCGGTTAAGACATGCCAAGGACCAGGAATACAAAAGGTTGTAAAAACTTGATGTCACGACATGAACACACATAGTTAAACAGGCATCACTTCCAAATTAAACACAAAATAATCTGATATGAAGTATTCATATCCTTAAATCTAACAACATCCGGAATAGGAGGCCTTAATAAGACAAAAGCATCACATACCAGTTATCTAGGAAGTGTAAAATCTAAAGAAAGCACACCAAAGAGTCATGGAGCCAATAACTCCTAAATAGCATAGTACAAAACATTCAACATACAAAAGTAGTAAAGAACCAAAGAAGCCTTGCATAATGGTTTTTCAATTTTAAACGGTCAAAACTTTTCGCTTTTGTTAAGAACTCTGACCAAGGATGTCCTTATTAAAAGTGTCTCTTAAACATTTTGTAGCAGGACTTGTGGCCGAATTGCTGTCAATATCAGTTGCAGCCAAAGAATCGCCAGTACATGACACAGCATCCTTGAAACAAATGACAAATTACCTAAATTAAACAGGGAGAAATATATCATTTAAATTGAAATTGAACATGGAAGGTACTGCTAAAACTACCTTGGAGTCGAGACATCCTATTGAAGGTTGGTCAATCTCAGTTTCAGATACAATGTCCTAATGATAAATAGACATTTTATTATGCATGTTTTTACACTATAATAAATTATATATAGGAAAACTAAGAAAAATAAACCTTACCAATGGCATCTCTTTTGATCATGGCATCCATGATCTCAGCATCATGACAGACCTTAGAAACTGTATAAACATCATAGCCATTCTCAATATTGAAGTCTGACACTTCAATTTTGAAAATGAACTTCTTGTTGATCAACTCGTTAAAAACTTCAGGAAAGGAATCCACATCGCCATCCTAAAGTTAAATTATAGATGAACAATATAATATGTTAAGTATTAAAGGTATCATACCATAAATATAAATGTGAATGAAAAAAAATATAACCTTTTCTTGTTTCTTACGAATTTCAAATGCATGTTTATCCGTCATTTGATAAACCTCGCAATCAAATAGAACCAGTGAAATAGTTCCAGTAGCATCTTGCACCCTTACATTGACTCTGAATCTGGTAAAAAAAAAGTAAGTACTCAATAAGTAAATGAGGTAAACAATTTGGTTATGAATGATTTAGATCAAAAATAATAATGACCACATATATGTTACCTTGGAACAACCGATGTAACTTTGGTCTTACATTTGTTACAATAAAAGACCTTATTGTCACCTTCATTCTCAGTAAGATCAATATCTTCAAGACTTTAGATTCAGAAACCACATTTTTGTTACACTTACGACACGCAATGTAGTCCCACCTATACTCTTCTTAATATCTTTTATAGTACCAAGTAACACACATACCATTTTCTGCCATAAATAAAACCAATGATGTTACTTATATAAATTTCATGCATAATTTCAATTGGGAAAAAATCTACAGAAAGTAAAAGGATATAAATATACCTCTGTAACATCAGGGATGTCATCGACGT
Source organism: Tanacetum coccineum (assembly GCA_026074375.1). Lineage (NCBI taxonomy): Eukaryota > Viridiplantae > Streptophyta > Magnoliopsida > Asterales > Asteraceae > Tanacetum > Tanacetum coccineum. Next base: position 28,008 of record BQNB010040891.1, on the reverse strand, counting down.
ATTTTCTTGGGTACTTAGTAAGAAATTCATCACGAAGAGTATAGACAGTCTGGCTAGATAAGTGAGTGGTCATTTGAGAATGTGTGGAAACACCCTTCTTAACAATCAAACTGGGAAATGAGGGATTAATATTACCATTAAGATCATATCACAAACTATTTTTCTTTTTTAAGTTTAAACTTATATGAAGTTGGTTTTCCAGATGTACAAGTTTACTATCATTATCACATTACCTCCTTTTAAACTCATTGATTTCTTCAATATCTTCATTTAGAAACAACCGAGTACCAAACAAAGCATTCTGAACAGTAGGATTGCCTACAACGTAAAATTATAATGAAAAGGTTAATATGTTGAAAAAAATTGCAATTCAAAAGTACTACATATAAAGACATTTGGAAAATACCGTTCCATAAACGAACTTTTCCAAACTGAATGATGATTATGACAAATCCTTCTGTAATTCCAGTAGAAACAAATGTAGCAAAGTCTTGTGCATGGTTGTCCCATAAAGTACAACTTATCTTCTTACCGCTAACAAAAGAATTTAGAAGAAAGACATATAAACAAATTATCAAAGTAAAAAATATATACAAAACAAAGAAGAGGGTAACATACTCTACATTCTCCAACTGCAAAGAAATCTGCTTGCTCTCTTTTCCATTTCGACTAAACACGTTTATATCACCACATTCAACAACATGACCGATAACATCTGCAAAAACATATATGATAAGTAAGTAAAACGTAAAGTCATTCACGGTTCATAACGAAAAGGAGTCTGAAACTCTCACCAACACTAAAGTCGAAACCAGCCTCGTTGTTAAGGATGTCGTCAAAGGATACAAAATGGAATCCAAACACAGGTCCTTGAAAATCTAGTGATTTCATCAAGAATGTGTTGCTATAGAATTTCACTTGTAATTGAAGTTGATTACAGATACTTACCATTGTTTTCCGCAATACATACTTACCTTCGAATATGATACTACCTTCTTGAAGTAGCATCTCAAAATTAGGGATCAACACTGCTTAATGGAAGCCTAATTTTTACAACCAAAAACTCCTTTTAATAGCAGTACTATAGATTAGATTCAACACTTTGCAGTCCAATTAAGTTTAACATTAGACACATAACACTAAAAAAGGTCATGAAAACAAATAACCAAAAAGAAAGTTATGAAAACAAATACCTTTTCATCCATTAAAATCATGTCAAGCTGAAAAGGTTGCTTCCAAAGCCGGAGAATTCTCACCTTAAGCTTCCATGAATCCTTAGAGGTACTTATCTGGTCAATGAAATTCACTACAATGTTGTCCATGCCTTGAAGTTGGAAAGTAAAGGAATTAATTAGAACAATAGAAGTTTTGAATCACCTTATGATAAACACAAAAAACTTATATAAAAGGGTTTCTTGGAAATAGAAGAAAGATAAGACAAGACATGTTGCCATTTCCAATGTTGGCTAATGTTGGCTAAAGAGGTATATGATAAGATGTTTCAGCTTTATAACACATCTTTTATAAGCCTTTCTAGCAAAAAAAACCACATGTAGCCTTTTCAAGTAAAGTGGAAAAGAGGTACATTGTTTAACTTTTGTAATAGCAAGGAAAAAGTAAGCATTGTACTTGTGTTACCATTGCATTTAGGGGGCTTAGTACTGTATACTTTTACTTAATTTCCCAATGACCTTGGAAATCTACCTATCTTCCTAGTGTATCTGCTCACTTGTGACTCTATTCTTTAGTTTAGTCAAAGACTAATTTCAAAACGTTCAAAACTACCTAATGAGCAATTCAAATTCTCAAATACTAAGGAGTGAGTGCTGAAACTGGGTGAAGCAGAAATGAAACAGTAGCAAGTGTGTAATCAAATCACATTGACACTTTTTATGTTTATCAAAGCTCAAAACAAAAATTTATCAACAACATGCCATACCCATTTCCATCTACCTAGTCCTAATCTATAGCCCATTGTAGGAATAAAAGAATAAAAGGTTTATTGTAAATATGTATATGAGATTAATGCATAAACTTACTTGAAACAATGTCTAAGAATCCTGCCCATTCCAAATTATTAATGCATAAACTTACTTAACCTAAACTAACCAAATCAACTGATTGCCTAAGAGAACACCAAAAAATTTATGTAAAAATGCTTTTCATTACAGCAAATACAACTGATTGCCTAAACTTACTTGACACAATGTCTAAGAAACCTACCCATTCCAAATTACAAACACTACACAAGTTATAACTGATTAACACAACCCATCAAGATAAAAAAAATATAGAAATTATACCTTTTTTTGTGATGCAAAAAAAAGACAGCCTCTATGTTTTCACCACTTAGGAATGTAACCTCAGTTAGGAAGTATGCCACATAACAGCCCTTCATGTTCCTAAAATAGACAAAAAACAAAAAAAAACTCATATCAAATACTTGAATGAATGATTAAACTAAATTAATAGGCATAAACATCTAAACATTATGTAAAGTCATTACCCTTGATCGTTATCAGAACCAAGATGCACTTTCTCTCGGCTTTGATTGTCCAATTCAAAGATTAAGGCCCTTTTTTGTGGCAAACGACACAATCAACATCTCAAGTGGCTAATGAATTTGCAGCAGACCTGTAATAATGTCAAGACATTTTCATTGGTAGAATGCATCGATGTTTATAAAAGATTGAAACCAAACACCCCTAGAACAGAAAGACGACACATTTTGTCAACTCAACTCAAAATTATCTTGCATCTATATCTACGACTTCAACTTAAGTTTATCGCTTTCTTAATGTCAGACCCATATAAAAGATTGAAACCAAACACCCCTAGAACAGCCTCTCAGATTCCTAAAATAGACAAAAAAACAATTGCTCAAAGAAGATTTAGACAAATAAGAATAATAGGTTTATCAAAACAACTAAACTACTTTAATCTTAATTTTGAGTTTTTCACTCAGGTGTTTCCACAAACACTTGGTATGCAAAAGAAAGAAATACATGAAACATAACAAAATCAAATAGTTGTAAAGAAAGAAAAACATGAAACATAACAAAATCAAAGATTTGTTTTACCAGGTAGATCGACGGGTTTCTTTTTCCATGGATCTTTCTAGCTGACAATGTATTTTTTTACCAGGAATGGGAGAGAGATTTGAAATCTTTGTGACAAAGAAAAAAGAAATGGTAGATTTAATTTGAAATCTTGGATAGAGAGAAACACAGAAAAAGTTACTTCGTATTAGGGGTGAAGAGTTATTGGTTTTCAGTATTGATAAAAAATACTATACATTTTTGTTTTATATAATTTTGTATTTAAATTATGACATAAGCAATGTGAAACTAAACACCTTAATAGAGTGCCACATATGCAAAAGTACACAAAAGTGAGGTCAGCCAAAACTCCTTTTTAATAGAAAGTATAGATGTTAAAGAACACAGAACCCCAGATCTTCCCCAAGATGAGTCACAACCTACAAAAACATCACGACAATCACGCCGGTAACCCCAAAACCAAAACAAGAAAATTAAACCCCGATCTAAAAACGATAAAAAAAACCTCCACAATCTAAACAAGATCCCAAACCCAGATCGTAAAACCATCGTACATACCCATGAAACCTCAGACATAAACAAAACCAAGATTTCAATCGATTTAAAAAAAAGAAAAAAAATCAAAACCGAAACCAAAATCAAAAACAGTAAGTTTTCAGTTTGATTTTGTTGAAATGGGTTATCTTTTGATGTTTGAGGTCATCGGGTGATATGGTTTTTGTTATTTTCAATTATGTGGGGTTAATGGTGGTGATCGAGTTGAAGTTGTGACAACAGGTAAGAAAGGGGCGGCTGAAAATGGTTATACTCGTTAAAAGATAGATGGGTTTTATCAGTTAGGGAGTACAGATTCGGATATGGGTTGGTGAGATTTGAGTCGTGGAGTGTTTTGGGAGTGGGGATCTTGATTTTTTTATGACAAGGGTTGGTTGTAAACAGGTTGCATTCGGGTCGGGTTGTTGTTGAACCGGGACACTAGGTGAATATGTTGTAGTTGATTTGATTGTGGGATTTTTTTTGTAGGGATTTTGTATGAAGATGATGGGATCTGGGTTGTGCGGGATAAAGGTTTTTGTTTATGATACGAATCTGGGTTATGTCTTTTTGAGGTTGAGACAAGGGGATTGTTTTGGGATGATAAGGTTTTGAGGTTTTTTTTGTTATTTGTGATTTAGGATATGGGTTATGTAATGTGGAAAAAATTAGCCAAAAAAAAACAACCCAAAAATAGCCTAAAATCTGGCCCAAAGTAAAAAAAAATACAAAACGGACCCTCACATTTTAACTATTTACGATTTTCTTACACAAAAATTCCCGTAAAAAAAATTTACAAAACCGTTCCAAAAAAAAGAAAATATTCAGGAAAAAATTAGCCCGTCCCAACGCAATTTTTTTTTCCCGAATCATACAAAAAAAGAAAATATTAAAAACTAACCCCGCCATAACGCATCGCCAAAAAGAACCCCCGAAACGTAAAAAAAATTATTCGGGAAAAAATTAGCCCCGTCGCAGCGCGCGGGTTTTTTTGCTTGTTATTAAATATGGTTAATGATCAAAGAAAAATATTATCATTTGCATAAACATTTTCTAATCGAATGATTTAAATAAACACATGATTAATTATAAGCTAGTTATATTAATCATGTAAGACAAAATAAAATTAACCATAAGTGAAAACAATCTTTCTAAATATTTTCAAATCTAGAAAATCTTTCCTTATTAGTGATAAGAAAATATTTTACTTCTAGAAGAATCTAATAAACTAGATTTATAGGTACAAAATAATATTTTGTTAAGATTTAGGGTTAACCATAAAAAGACAAAAGTTGTCCTAGTTGCACCCTACGGATCCAGCAAAACCAAAGGACGGATCTAGGCTATGATGGATCTGTGGATTCGTGTGACAGCTGGTTGGGACAAATTTTGAATTTCAAATGTTGCCTATATATAGCAACCTTAAGTCTTTATTTTAGACAACTCTTCACAAATATTTTTCTATCTATCTTTTATCATTTTCATATTCTTTGATCATTATACTTGTTTCATAATCCATTACAAGTGATCAACTCATTCCACACTTAAGTGAAGAACACTAACGAAAACGTGAAGCTTCAAGTTTTATTAGTTTGGTTGTGTCATCACAGTTGTGATAATTATTTATCTTGTATCTCTTGTGTTGTGTGTTATGTGTATCATATGTGTATGATAGGTTAGTATTTAGGCCACAAAATACATAGTGTGTTAGATTGGTTCTATCTCGAAGTAGAACTCGATATTTAGCTTAGTACCGAAAAAAGTGTAAGTGACGTGTACGGTTTTCTCCACCTAAAAGGAGCTTGTTGACATAGTGAAGAAAACTATCAAGTTGGGTACTTGAGGAGTGGAGTAGGGCAAAGAGGAGCTTCGTAGCCGAACCACTATAAACCATTGTGTCATCGGTTTGATCTTTCCTATCCTTACTTGTTTATACTTCGTAGATCACTTACTTACTTATTGCATTGCTATCATATACACTTGTGTATATCTCTTAAATTCACATAAGTCGAAAATCTAAGTTTTATTTATAAAACGGTAAAAACTATTCAACCCCCCCCCCCCACTTCTAGTTTCCACAATTGGTATCATAAGCCAATGTCACCCAAGATTTTTAACGTATATTGTACATTAAAGCTTAAATCGATCTATGGATTCGGATAAATATCTAGAAGGGCAATCTATGCAAAGACCACCATTTTTCGAAAGCGATTGTTTTATATATTGAAAAAATAGATTCAAAACTTATGTGAAAGCAAAAGATTTAGATCTTTGGCATATTATCTTGAATTGTGATTTTCCACCGGTTGCCCGAAACAAAGATACCCAAGTTTTAGAGGTTGTTCCCTTTGAAGAATAATCTGACGATCTTAAAAAGAAACTTGCTAAAAATAATGAAGCTAAAATGGTTCTTTATAACGCTTTACCTAAAAAGGAATACGAAAGAGTTTTTATGTGTAAAGCGGCTAAAAATATTTGACAAACGTTGTTAATCACACATCAAGGTAATAGCCAAATAAAGGATAACAAAATTGATCTTCTTGTTCAACAATATGATTAATTTATTATCCTTGAAGAAGAATCTATTGATAGCGGTTTTGCTAGATTTAACACTATTATTGCTAGTCTTAAAGCTCTTGATGAGGTTTCTCTAGCAAGAACTATGTTATGAAGTTTCTTAGGGCTCTACATTCTAAATGGAGAGCAAAGGTCACGGCGATTGAAGAATCGAAAGATTTGTCATCACTAGCTCTAGACGAACTTATCGGCAATCTAAAAGTACATGAAGTTGTCATGGGAAAAGATTTCGAAATTTACAAAGGAAAAAATGGAAAGAGTTAAGTCCATTGCCTTGAAAGCTAAGAAAGAGTCTAGTGATGACGAAACTTCGACATCCGGAAGCGATGGCAAAGAATATGCTATAGCCGTGATTAGGGATGTCAATAAGGTCGGGTTGACCTGACCCGAACCCGAAAAAGCTTATCGGGTCGGGTTTAAACGGGTTGGAAAAGTATATCGGGTTACTTTGACCCGAACCTAATAACCCGATATTGTTATCGGGTTGAGTTATTTATTTAATCGGGTTAGCGGGTCAACCCGATAAGACCCGAAATACATTATATAGTTTTTTTATGTAATACTTTGAAACCTCAGTTTAGATTTTGCATGAAAATTTGATAAGACTCGTGGTACTGTCATGAAAGCAAACATAATTTTGTTCTATAATACTTTCAAAGCACAACTAATACATTACATTTCTTTATATATATACATGAATTTCGCCTACTGATGAAGTTGTGGTATTCTTGTACAGTCGTATTTTCATTTTCCTTGCAAGCCCAGTGCACTTTGGACACTTGCTATCTTGTCGCCTACTAGTTTGAATTTTTTTGTTGCTTGCTTGTATATTTGGATAGCTACTGTATATCTTAATTACTTGTACTAGAAAAATATGTCCCGTTGAGTCGGAATTATCTTATAACCCGATAACCCAAATCACCCGACCCGACACAACCCGACCCGAATATCACCCGAACCCGATAACCCGATTGTTTATCGAGTCGGGTTGCGGGTGCATTTTTAAAAATCAAAACCCGACTCAACCCGACCCGATAAGACCCGATAATCCGATAACCCGACCCAATAACACCCCTAGCCGTGAGGAACTTTAAAAAGTTCTTTATAAGAAAGGATAAATTTGTTAGGCAACCAAGAGAAGAAAAGAAGTCATTCCGACAAATGGATGAGAAGAAAGAAAAGAGTGATCATAATTTTTTTAGATGCGGTGATCCAAATCACCTCATTGGCGATTGTCCAAAACCACCTCGCAACAAAGATCAGAAGGCCTTCATTGGAGGTTCTTGGAGCGATAGCGAAAATGACGTCGAGGACAAAACTAACGATGAAACTGGTCTCATGGCTCAATCGTCAAATGAGGTAACTCTTTACTCTTCTTATTATAGTGATAATACTTCTTCTCTTGATGACGATAGTATGCAAATAGAATATGATAATTTGTGTGAAATTAGCTTAAAAATCATTATCAAGAATAAAGTTTTGGAAACTAAAAAAGATCTTTTAGAAAAAGAAATTTTAGAGTTGACCGAGTAAATTAAGAAACTTGAGAGAAATAAAGAAATTGATATTACGTGTAAGTCGTGTCAAGAAATTAAGTTAGAAAACACTAGACTTAAGGAAACTCAAATTAAGTTTGTAAAATTTGATAAAAACGCTAATTCATTAAGAGAAATGTTAAACAATCAAAAGTCATCTAATTGTAAAATAGGTGTAGGATTCGATAGTACTAAAGCGTCAACAAGCGGAACCAAACACATAAGTTTGTTGGGTCGTCCGCTGAAATTTCACCTGACGGATTCACCATACCTGGATCCGTCAAGTAGTGAAAAGCGGCAGAACACGTTTTTAGCCCACATATGTCTTCGAGATCGGATTTTATCATTATTAGAAAGAAACCAATACATAATAAGATTGAAGAGTTGATAGCATTAATTTGCTCACGAGGGTTAGTTACGGTTTGACTTGGAAGAGTTCCTGAATTCGAAGTAGAGGCGGAATTTTTGAAATTATTACAAAAACTTGTCAACAAACTCGTAACATTAGCCATTTGATTCTGCAAATTTTGACCTTGATTTTGAACATTCTTCAACACCGCATCGTTTGCCTTGACGTAGTTTTCAAAATCCGTTTTCAAAACACCTTGAATTTGGGAAATAGGAGCTTGATAAACTGGGGTTTGAATTGTTGGAGGTTGGTAAACTTGTCCTTGGTTGAAATTGCCTCCACGGTTTTGATTCGAATTGAAATTGTTTCCTTGATATCGGCTTTGGTTCCCTTGGTTGTTTTGAACATTCGGTTGATTAAAACCGGGTGGTCTCATTTGATTTGCCAAATTAGGAGGATTCCTTTGAACAAAGTTGCCAACGGCGGCGGTTTGTTGGAATTGATGAATGTTATCATGAAAAACGGGAAATTCATTCCTTGTTAACGGACAATGCTTGAAATTATGGTTTGAACCACATGTAACACAAACTTCCTCGACTGCTTTGACGGTAGCAGGAGTCGTAACATTCTTTTCACTAATCATCTTTTCTAATCGGCTCATTCGAATATCCATTTTGTCTTCAAGAGAAGCGGCGAGTTGTTGAATTTCAAAAGAATTAGAAGGTGTAGAAGTAGAAAGAGGAGCATTCGTACTCGCTCTTGGTTCAATTGCACGACTTCTTGAATAACGAACCTTGGATTTACTCTCAATAATGGCTAAACCATCACGAGGCATCTTATCTAGAAAATTTCCACCCGCGGCGGAATCTAAAGCATCTTGATCATTGGTATTCAAAGAATGTCTAAAACGTATCAAGTTATGTTATCTCCGCGAAACCATGATGAGGACATTGGCAAAGAAGTTCCTTGAAACGTCCCATGCTTCGTTAAAGTTTCATTCGGGTATTTGGGTAGAAAGTAGTGATTTCATTTCGAAAGGTAATTGTTTTTTTGAAGGTGGAAAGAATTGGTTAAGAATTTTGAGACAAGTTCTCCCATGTTAGAATTGATCGAGGCGGTTCTTTATCTAGCCAAGTCTGGGCTTCATCTTCGAGAGAGAAAGGAAAAAGCAAAAGCTTAATCGTTATATATGGAACTTCCGGATGTCTACACGTAGAAGTGACTTTGTTAAAAACTTAAGATGATTATGAGGGTCTTGTTTACACCCGTAAAATTGATTACTTGAACCAGATTAATCAAAAGTTTTTAAGTTTCAAAATTGTTTTGGGCATTTATCGGTGGAACAACAATTGCATCTTCGTTAATCCCTCGATGGGAAGCTTGTAGCATCTGAGCCATGGTTACGATTTTTTCGGCCATGCTGGAAACCATGGTTCCTCAACAATAACCGGTTTATTTGTTGTTGTCGATGATTTCGATTACGAGCTTGAAGAACAGAGTGCGGCTATGGCACTCAAAATAAAGAAATTAAAAAGTAAACCAAAAATTACCTAATTTTTTTTTGGGATTTTTGAAAATTTTTTTTAACAATCTATGTAAAAAAACAGATACACGAAGACAACTTAAACCAAATACCTCGAATTACTTCACGGTAACTCTAAAAATTGCTTCATAAATGAAAAAGCCCCCGTACACTCGTAAATGACATCAAATACAAGTTTTAAAATTCTCTTGGTTCGATTTGGGAACTTTTCAAGTTTACCGGAACTTATTTATGATAATACCTCGATTGAGAGTATTATATGTTGGTGTTCGTTTACCAACTTTGTGTATTTTATTTCTCGCTTTTTTTTAAGGAAAAATTTTTATTTTTGATTTTCTTAAAAAAAAATTATATGATAATTATACTAAAAAGAAAAAGAAAATATATTTTTACTTCTATATTTTTTAATTTTTTTTTAATTTTTGAAATATTTAACAAAAATGAAACTTTCAGACGAAAAGGATCTGTCAAAAATCCAAATTCCAACAAACGACAACAAAGAATTTTTAACACAATCCCTGGAAACGGCGCCAAAAAATTATATTGTAGAAATTTCTACACATAAAAATACTATAAAATATATATATTCCAAAAGGAGGCAATAAGAACTTTCCTAAAGTCTCCCTTAAGAAAAGCTCACTCTAAAAGATATATATATAATATATAATACGTATATTTAACCGGGAAGAATGATCACCCGGGTCGTTTCCCCAATGACTTGTGAAATTGAAACCACGCCTTAGTTTGGATTATGATTTGAATGAGAGAAAAGATATTTTTGATTGTCTATAACTACCAATTAAAAACTCAATTAAAATAAGCAATTTAAAACAATTAAGCACTAAATCAGTTAACGGGAGCAAATAAAACGCTACAAATAAGCAAATAAGATAAAATTAACTCTTAAAAAATGCAAACTAAATTTCTAAACCTAAAATAAGACAAAAGAAAATTTTAGGAAAAAGAAAAATATTTTTTTTGATAATTTTTGAATTTATTATGAATTAAAAACTATTTTAATCTAATTAAATCCTAGAAAATAGCAAATTAAGTCCTAAAAATTAAGAAAAATGATTTTTAAACTTAGAAAAGTCTAAAATAACATAAAAACTCAGAAAACTATTTTTAACTATTTTTAAAATTAAAATCCTATTTTTAAGATTAAAATTAAAAGCTCAAAAATGAAAATTAAAATCTAAAAGTGGTGAAAATGATTTTTCTGAATGTAAACCTAAAAGTATTTAATCTAATGCTAAAAACTATTTTTTTGTATTTTTCTGAAAATTATTTCTATTTTTAATGTATTTTCAAAAATTAAAACCTAAGAAAAATGATTAAAAATAATCTACTAAATGGAAAATTATGAAAAATTCAGGGAAAATCCTAAACCTAACAAAGATTAAAGGAAAAATGAGACTAACCTAAAAGCTACACAAATAAGCTCTAAAATAAGCTGGTAAGACTACGGCTTATTAATAAGATAGAAAAAGAAAAGTAACTATATTAATTAAATGAAAGGAGGGTTAACCAGATGAGCTATTGAAGCACACTGGTTAACACTTAGGACATATAAGCAAGAGGTCGCGGGTTCTAGGCTGGCAACACTTTTTTTATTTTTTTATTTTTTTTTCACTTTTAACTAAATCTAAAAGCTGGAACTTATAAAGGACTCAATTTTAAGCATTTTCAATAAATGGAGCATAAGCTCAAAGTGAGAAATAAGCTTTTAAGAGCTTTTTGAATGTCTGTTCACAGAAAGTGAGGGTTTGAGCTCACTTTTGCTTGTTTGGACATAAAACGTGCACCAGCTTTCACATTAAGCTCAAGACTCAAACTGAAAACTATTCTAGGAAGCTTATGATGTTTACAAACTAGTTTTAACAAGCTAGGATCCCTACTAACACCTAATGCTAACTAAAATTGAAGATTAAAAAGGCTAACTCAGAAAATTACTCAAAAAGCTCAAATTCAAATTAAGCTAACTAACTCAATAAACTAACTCAGACCTTAAGCTTTTGCAAACTAGCTAAACTACTTATGAACTATAAATTCAAAACATTAAACCAAACTTTATAAGCTAGAAATCTAATTTAAGTACCTAGAATTAATTACTACTGTTTTTTGGCTTTTTGGCTTTTTAATGACTTTTTAAGCTAAAATGAACCTAGGCAAATAAGCTAGCAAATGAAAACTAAGACTTAATCTAAATTAAACTATATCTAATCTATAGGCTAACTGAAATTTAGATCCTAATTCCTACAATTACTAGCTTAAAAAAAATTAAAGATCAACAGTACTAACTGTTGTTAGACTGCTGATGCAATTGGCTAATGCATAAAACCAATATGCAGACTACCTTAGTGCTTTCCTTTACACTAGACACACTAAAGGATTATGTCTTAATACAATGCCAAGCACAAACAACTTCTTAGAAAGCTAGATATCAAAATTTTCACATGAAAGAACAAAGAAAAGTACCCTGGTGCTGAACCATCAAATTAAGCCCTAACTTGTTCAATTTTAAAATCTAACCTCTAAAAACTAATTTACTACTAGTTTGAAATGAAAATGAAGCTATCTCAAGGAAAATTGCACAATTCTATTTGACTTTTAGAGGTCAAATTAGACTAAACCAAACACTCCTTTATGTAGACAGGTTTCAAATGAGCTTGTGAAATTAAAATCTAATGATCCAAACCTAATTACCAGATAACTATTAGCTTAAAACAAGCTTAATAAACATGATTCATTAACCTATAAGCTAAATCTATATCTACAAAAGCTGCTAACTATATTTTTTTTTTTGGTTTTTTAGATTTTTAAAAAAACAAATTAAACTATAACAAGAACCATATAAATTTTTTTTTTTTTTAAAAAAAAAAATTAAGCAAAAACAGATAATCAAACACACTTAATAAGCTATAATAAAGGTAAATAAGCACTAGTAAGCAAACAGATTAAGCAAATAAGCAAATCTACATTAACAAACACTTATAAAACTAGATATTAAAGAACATAAGATAATAAATGAAAACTTACTTTAAGCCTCAGCTAAACAGAAGCTAAATTTAATTAAGCAGCTACAAGCTCTAGCTTATACTTATGGATAAGCTAGTAAAGTCCATAGAAGCTCTTCCCAAGCTAGCTTCTCTTCCCAAAGTCCAGTATTAATTAAAGCCAAAAGGGTTATTAAACTGATTTTAAGTTTAGTAATTTAGGAATGAATTAAGCTCAATTCTAAGCTTGAGATACTTAGAGAGCTACGAGTTAGCTTATTTGTGACTGTGACAAGTATGCTTAAATTTGAAGGTAAAAAGAGCTTGAACAAGATAAATGAAAACTAAAATTACTTTATTAAGAACTAAATTGATTACATTACTTAAAAACAGATTACATTTGAAAGTAAATTACACTTTAACTTGAAAAAATTAAGCTAAAACTACTACTATTCTCAAAGCTGAAAAAGAAGATGAACTTTCGGATGTCTAAACGTAGAAGTGACTTTGTTGAAAAATCGAAGATGATTATGAGGGTCTTGTTTACCCATAAATTGATTACTTTGAACAAGATTAATCAAAGTTTGTTTAAGCTCAAAATTGTTTGCATTTATCGGTGGAACAACAATTGCATCTTCGTATCCCTCGATGGGAGCTTGTAACCGGTGTTATTTGTTGTTGTCGACGATTTTGATTACGAGTTTGAGAACGAGTGCGCATGCACTAAAAATAAAGAAATTAAAAAGTAAACAAAAATTACACTAATTTTTTTGGATTTTGGATTTTTGATTTTTTTAACAATCTATTTTAAACGGATACACGGAAGACAACTTAAACCAAATAATCGAATTACTTCACGGTAACTCTTAAAAATTGCTTCTTAAGATGAGTCGTACCTCGTAAATGACACAAATGGCAAGTTTTAAAATCTTTGGTTCGATTTGGGAACTTTTCAAGTTCACCGGAACTTATTTATGATAATACCTCGATTGAGAGTATTATATGTTGGTGTTCGTTTACCAACTTTGTGTATTTTATTTCTCGTTTACCAACATATGTCTTCGAGATCGGTTTTTGATAAGTTTAGGGCCCATTAAGCCTTAGGGACCATTTGTGTAACTTTTGGAACTTGGGGGACTTAAATGGAAACATTGGGATTTTTGTCTTCTAGTGGTTGACTTCTGTTGACCAAGGTTTGACTTTCTTTGACTATTTGACCACTTTTGACTGAAGCTTGACCATAGTTGACTTTTCTTGGCTTCGGTTTTGAATCCTTTGCTTCTTTTGTGCTCTTCTGATTCCCGTGTCCCTGTTTGTCCGTTTTTGACGGTTTTCTTGTGATTTTTGTCTTATCCGTACCTGCACACACAAAACACAAAAACAAGTATATCTTTGCCATTTTAAGTGTGTTTTTGGTCATTTAGGGTTAATTTTGGTATAAACGGATATGTGTATTTCACACATATCAAGAGTCAAAGAAACCGTCTTTAAAACCATCACTTAAAAGTGGTTTGGGTTACGTCAAAATCGAGTCTAGGTCGAAAACGCCTCCACCTAGAAGAAATAACTTTTCACAACCAAGACATAACACACCTCTACCTAGAAGAAACTCTAGAGAACCAATTCACCAAAACTTCTATCCTATGAATGGGAATAACAACCAAAGTCAAGGTTTTGTACACATGGGAAATTGTATCCCATTTTAATATTCCAATCAATTGCAACAATTGCAAAGGATGTACAACACTAACGTTTTTGGACCCATGAGATATTGGGGACCAAACGTTTGAATTTGTTTTTGTTGCAATAGGTATGCTTGAGAACGTGTTTAGAGCCGGACGAATGGATTAAAGATAGCGGTTGCTCCAAACATATGACCGGTAATAAAAGTCTATTCTCTACCTACAAAGCATACAACAGAGGTAATGTTGTTTTTAGAAGTAACTTGAAAGGAAAGATCATAGACAAAGGTACTATCTCTAACCACTATGTAGAGCACGTAGACAACTTAGCGTTTAATTTACTTAGTGTCGGGCAAATTTGTGACAATAAGTGTAGAGTATTATTCACGGAAGAAGGTAGTGAAATAATTAAAGATGGTAAAGTCATAGGAAATGGGATTAGGAAAAATGGTTTATACGTAATGAAATTAGGAAATAAGTCTCAAGACAAATTATGTCTCGCCACGGTAGTGGATAATTCTACCTTATGGCATAGAAGACTTGGTCACGTAAATATGCGTTTAATTCAATCTTTGTCATCCAAAAAATTAGTTAGAAACTTACCTAAGCTAAAATATGATAAACATTTTTGTGATGCTTGGAAAATTAAGAAGCAAGCCCATGTAAGTCATAAAGCTAAAAATATGGTTTCTACTAAAAGATGTTTAGAATTATTACATATGGATTTATTTGGTCCATCGGCAATTAAAAGTTATGAAGGTAATTTATACACTTTAGTAGTAGTAGATGATTATTCTAGATATACATGGACTAAGTTTCTAAAAACCAAAAATGAAGCATTTGAGAAATTTGAAATATTAAGTAGGAAAATTCAAAACCAACTAGGAAATTCTATAGTAGCTATTAGAGCGGATCATGGTCGGGAATTTGATAATGAAGTGCAATTCAGAGCTTATTGTGATGCACAAGGCATTACTCATAATTTCTCGGCTCCACGTACTCCACAATCAAATGCGGTAGTAGAAAGAAAGAATAAAACTTTACAAGAGATGTCAATGACTATGTTAAACGAATAATCCATTCCACAAAAGTTTTCGTGTAATGCCGTTGATATGTCAACTTACATTCTTAATAGAATCTTAATTCGACCAATACTAGGAAAAACCCCTTATGAATTATTTAGAGGTAGGAAACCATCTTTAAAATATTTCAAAGTATTTGGAAGCAAGTGCTTCATTCTAAATACTAAAGATTATCTAACCAAGTTTGACCCAAAGTCATACGAATGTGTTTTTCTAGGATATTCTCAAAATAGTAAAGCCTATGCAGTTTTAAATAAACATACAATGAAAGTCGAAGAACCACTTAACGTGAAATTTGATGAAAGTCCTCCTCCTACCAAATTATCACCATTGGTTGATGATGATGCTGGTGAAAAAGAAGCTATTGAAAATAATACTAAAGTAGTAAACAATAGTAATGAAGAAGATGAGTCGATAGAAGTTGACAAAGTCGTTAACATTAAAGAGTCCAAGAATCATCCATTAGAACAAGTCATAGGTAACCTTAATCAAAGGGCATTAAGATCACAAGCCCAAAATCATAGTAATTTCTTTTGTTTTATTTCTACCATAGAACCCAAAAAATGTCATTAAAGCATTAGGAGATGAAATTTGGGTTATGGCTATGCAAGAAGAATTAAATCAATTTATAGCTAATGATGTTTGGGATTTAGTGTTGATCCCAACTCAAGATCTATTTTTTAGCTTGTAAAGATTATGTTACTTTGGATAAATCCAAAACAACAATGGTAGAAACTTTGTGAATACTAAAGAGTATGCGGAATCTACTCTTTAATACTTAGAAGAAATATTAATGAAACAGTAAACTTGAATGAACAATGATATAACCAAAAAACTTCAATATTATTATGATAAATAATACGAGTACTCTGTCTAGTACTAGGGTTTACAACCTTGAAGCTATGTGCATGCAGAAGTATGAATATCTATCAAATAACCATAACCTAGGATCTCCTTTTATACACCAAGGAGTCCTTTACAAGATAACTACAAATCTTTGAAGATACTCAAGATCTTCTATAATTCTAATCATATACATATCTTTCTAACTTTATAAGATATACACTTTTAATAAGTCCATACATATCTCTTCACACGTCTTTATCTTCATGCAGTCATTATCTTCTTCTGGCAGTCTTAAGTCTTTAGCATTATTAAGTTCTCTTCAGCAGTATTAAGTTAGTACTGGAAGTACTAACTTTTACACTAGCAGTACTAATTAGTTAGTACTGGTAGTTATAATCTGAGCTGTTGAAACTGTTACTCTTGGCAGTACTATGTGTAAAGACTTTTAATTCCTAACAATCCTCCCTTAAACTTGTGATTTACCTCTAATTCATCAAGTTTCTTTGAATTAAAACTTTGAGCTCTGAGAGGATTCTTTCAAAAACTTTAATGCCTTGGTCTATTTGCTAGTATGAAGATTTTCCCTAAAAGCTCATCTGCCATTTCTGAATGTTGATCCACTTGCAGCTTATTAACCAACATCAACATTGGAAGTCCTCTTGTCAATGGATAATCTTTCTCAGCCAGCATGAAAATATCCAATCCTGTCTCTGTAGACACATGATGAACACCACATGTATCATATAACCTCCATGTTAATGGATCATGCATATATCTCTGAAGTTCCAAAAGGTCATTAGTATCAGGTTCAAACAACCTCTTCAATTTAACCCATAATGCTCTTTCTTTGTCATCAGTAGGTTCTGTTGAACTAAATCTTTCTCTAACCAAATCCCAAAGTTTCACTAGATCATCTCTGTCAAAATTCTTTAGCATATCTTCAAAGAATAGATATACATCTGTATGATCACCCACGACTGAATGTTTTTCCAGTATTTTATCTTAAATTCTTCCAGTGTAAACCTCGCCAGTCAATGATTAGGGTTATTTGTTTGTTAGGCTTCAACATTCATCCCTTCTTCTAGAACTATGATTATTAACTGCTGTAGTTGTTCTTGAGACATTTCATCTGATTCTTTATCTTTTGATTCTTCAGCTGGTTCTGATCCTTCTCTTATCTTTTGTCTCTTTGAACTTTCTTCACCAAGTTCTTCTTCTGCACTTCTCTTTGAACTTCCAACTACAACTTTAGGAACTGTATCAACACTCTCCATTGGAGTAAAAGTATTTACCCTATTTAATGTTGCTTCAAATAGAACTTTGATTTCATCAAAAGAGTATCCTCTCAACTGCTGTAGTGTATGACTTCCCATATGCTTGATATAGTTACACATATAAGACCTTTGTTAAGCCTGTGTAAGAGGTCTGTTCCTCCTTTGTTGAGCTCTTTGTTGGTCAAATTGTCTCTTTCTTTCATTTATAAGCTCTACAAGTAATTTTGCTTTGTCAGCTTCAGAGTATCTTTCTCTTTCTTGTGCTTGTAACCTGTGAGCTATCTCTTCATCAGCTTCAATTTGAGCTTGTATGTTATCCTATTATTCAGGTTTGAAAGTACTTGCTTCTTCATGAACACTGGCAATCCTTTGCCTCTCTTCTTCATCAAATTGTTCTTGTAATCTTTAAGCTTCTTCAAACCCAAGCCTTTCTTGTTCTTGCTGTATTTTAGTCTTGGTCTGTGTAGGCTCAGATTCCTCCACTATAGCTTTACCCTTGTCTTTTCTCTTTGCTACACTCCTTCTGATGTATACTAAACTTTCAGCAGCAGTACTAACTTCTGCACCAACAATACTAACTGGTACATTAGCAGTACTAATATCTGGCTCAGCAGTATAAACCTCTTCAGGAGCAATAAACTCAAAATTAGGTTCCAAATCATACTCTTGCCTATCCTAAGTCTGTGCATCATGATGAATCATCTGTTGTACCAAGGAAATATCAAGGTCTTCATCAATTTCAGCAATTTTCCTCCCCTGATTGAAAGAATCCTCTTCTCATCATCAGATACAACAAATTGAGCTCTTCTTCTAGCTTTGCTTGACTTGATAGTTTTCTACAAAGTCTTGACTTTTTTGATAAGTTTGGTAAAAGCAGCACCATAGGTTTTCTTTGTCTGCTTCAAGTCATTCTCCAAAACTGCAACTCTGTCTGACAATTCTGTAAATTCCATCAATTCATTAGGTTACATTCTGCCATCATCACTTTCAAGTGTGTGAACTCTTGGGAGAGGTGAATCATAGGGCATGGTAGGGGTCTTATGTATGTTACCACTGCCCTGTCCTGCTTCTAAGTCAGAGACAGTAGTGGCAGCCCCTCCATGTCTGTCATCTACACATGTAGATGCAGCCTCATCTGCTACATGGGTCTGAGTAGGAGAACTAGGCCGAGGAACCTCAGTTTCCAGTCTGATAAAATCCCTAAGTGTTGGTGAATGATGTGGTTGTGAGCTTGATGGAGCAACTGTAGATGTGTGATGGGACTCAACTGGGATTGTTGATCCTTCACCCTGTAATATCTGACCCTGTACAAGCATTGTTTGAAACAATGGATTGTCCACCCCAGTATATCCCTTTGAAGCCCTCTTCATATTGCTAAATAGTTTTTGAGTAAGGGAAGGAGCAATATAGGTTCTTCGGTGAGGTAGAAGCAGTCTCTTTTGCTTGTTCAAAAAGATTTGTATAAATCTTGGATACATAAAAAATTTAGACTTACTTTCTAGGTTTTTCACCATGCCATCAAAAATCAATTTGGAAAAATTAAAGGTTCTATTTGTGGCCAAACAAATGATAGCAGTTGCTATATTGCTACTAAATTATTCCCAAGCAGTTTTCTTATAACTTAAACAGTGAAGGATGGTATGAATCAAAAATTTCCATTGAGGGGAGAAATGTCCCTTTTGAAAAGTTAATTTATCAGAATTGGACACATACCCTATTAGAGCAAGTTGCTCAAAAATCTTTGTAGTGGGCAAATCACTAATACCATCATAATCTTCTAACTTGAGATGTCTTCTAATAGATGCTTCAGAAACAATCTTGAATTTCCCATCTATTGTAGCAGTGATTTCCATGTCTCCATTCTCAAGTGTGAGTGCAGTAGCAGTTTGCCAAAATTATTCTATGAGAGAAACATAGATAGTGGGATTTTCAATGAGAGCATACTTAATGTGACATGTATTTAGAAAATCCACTATCTGATGAAAACCTTCACTTCCTTCAGACTTTTGTAAGTAAGCAACCATGTTGTGCGTGTCACAGAAATCCAAATTGGCCATTTGTTGAAGAGAAGTTTGATTAGGGTTCTGGGATATGTTTGTATATGAGAGTATGTGAGCTTGGAAAAGTTAATTGAGATTATATAGAGAGCGCTTAGGGTTTTGATTTTCTTATCTTAAAGAAAGCTTATGATTTTATAGAAAGATCAAGACTTCTCCAAATTAGTCAAACCTATAGGCTTAGTAGTTGGCGGAAATTTTGCAACGGCTATATTTAATTAAGGAAATTATGTTATGCCTCAAACAGTACTAACGGTCACCTACCAGTACTAATTTTAGCCTAACAGTACTAACTTTAAGCCCAGCCGTATTAACTTTACCCAGCAGTATGAAGATATGCCTGACAGTACTAACTTAATACTGGCAGTGTTAAGTTTATGCCTAGCAGTATCAACTCTAATTCTGTTCCAACAAGCATTGCCATCATAAATTTGGATTCTCACAATCTTTCTTTCTGTTTTTCAGCTCACTATATCTATCTTTTCTTTTTCTCACCAATTCAGATAGTTTTGTACAATGTTCCTTCAAATCTATTAGTTTCATACTGTCCTCCCCACTTCCAAGTGTGTTAACTCTTAAGAGAATGTTCCATCAAATCTATTAGTTTCATACTGTCCTCCCCACTTCCATGTGTGTTAACTCTTTAGAGAGGTGGATCATTGGACTATTTAGATGTAGTCTCAAACCTAGTTTGAGCATCTACACCCTCGAATATGGTATCTTGGCACCTGAGACCACTACCTGAACCAGTTCTCTAAGGACTTGGCTCATTAATTGTTGTCATGGATTGGGTCCTATTGATGCTACCACTGTCCTGCTCTGCTTCTAAGCTAGAAGCAGTAGTGGCAGCCCTTTCCATTCTGTCACCCAACTCCTTATGGACAGCCTCATCACCAACCTTTACAGGGGGACCACTAGACTGAGGTATCTTGGTGTCCCGACCTCTTTTGACATGCCTAGATGTTTTTGATTCTTTTTAACACACTTTTGATATTACATGTCCTTCCATCCATGCTTGACTGTATATTGACATAAGTAGCCTCCCCTCAAACAATACTTCAGAGGTGAAGCATTCAACTTCAGGTATTCAATATGCTTAGCCTGCAGGTGTTAGTCCATAGCCAAAAATACACAATCCAAAGTATTTTCTTCTTGACAGTATTAAGTATGACTAACAGTTTTAACAAGCAGTCTTAAGTATAACTAGCAGTACTAATTATACTTAGCAGTACTAATTGACAAGACTAACAGTACTAATCCTTTACAAAACTTTTACAAAGACATAAAGAGATGTAGACATTAAGGATTAAGCATTCCAATACTTGAGACCAAGTACTGAAACCTTCCAGCATCAAAACCTTTTGTAAGAAGATCTGCAACATTATGATCAGTATGAATTTTAACCATTTGTATTAACTTTTTAGCATTGCAATCTCTTATAAAATGATGCCTAATCTCTATATGTTTTGTTTTAGAATGTTGAACAGGATTTTCAATAATGCAGATAGTACTGTTATTGTCAATATTAATGACAGTATTCATGAAATTATACCCATAATCCAGCAATTGATTTTGAATCCAGAGTACTTGTCCATAACATGTCCTCTTAATAAATACCAGTATTTCCTTGAAAATCACACTCTCTCTATAATCCATCAATTGTTTTGAGTCCAACGAGTACTTACTCACAAGCCAACTAGCACATAGACCACTATATTCAGCGCACTTTAGTTGTAGAGGTGACAACCACAGTTTGCTCATCAACTGTCCTATGATCTATCAAACCTATTTTCACCCAAAACCTAACAACGCTTCAATTGTAACTTCCTATCTTAATATTGCTCCACCAGCCTAGATTCAACTACACACAATAAGCATAACTAGTTCAAATGGAGGCGAATCCCTAAAATACACCAAAGGCCTAATGCGATTGGTTTAACCTTTAAATATCTGTAACTCAACATATCCTCCTTACAGCGTACAAGATGGTGCATGTCTTGGATACTTGAAAGCTGGGCACATTGCACATTACTAGAGCAAATGGATGATATTTCTTCACTAACATCTGTTGAAGAGATACCATCAATTGGACCTCAATCATAATAGAGATCTATAAGATGTACAAACCAACACATTAACAAAAAACAAGAGATGAGCTGGTAAGAAAATAAAATGTATTGATACAAGAATATACAACAAAAAAATCCATAAGATCCAAAATCGACATAGAAAAGAAAAAAATATTCATTAATAACAGCCATAAAAAAAACTAATTCAATCAAGTTACAACATTAAAGACCAAAGAAACCAGTAAAAAGACAATACCATGAAATTAAAAAAAAACAAACCAACAATCACAGCACCATTAAAACATCCTAAAACATGCACGCAACTACTTCCAAATCCCCTCAAAAGGCAAAAAGAAAGAAAAAAGAAATAATACACTATATCTAAAATATGAAAGTAAGACAGTAAGAAATCAACGAAAACAAATAAACAGTATAAAAAACAGTACCGAGATTAAATTATAAAAAATTAGAAGACTAAACAAATTTAAACAATCGTCTCTACGCAGACAAGATACTATGAACCAAGTATTTTAAAATTACACTCAAAAAAACACAAAACAATAAAAAAACGCAAAACAAATCAATAAAACAATTCAAAAAAAATAAGTGTAAAACATGTAAAAATAAATAAACACATTAATGCATGAAGTATGGAAAATAAATGATAAAAGCTCAAAAAAGTAATAGAAAAAGACAAATCTGACTGCAAAAAGAGAACTAAAGACACACAACAAACGAAAATCAAAAAGAAAAGAAGGTTAATATATGGATAAAAAAAAAAAAAAAAAAGAATAAAAAAGAGAGATAGAGGAAGAACAGGAAGAAAATATATAAAAAAAATTAGAGTAAGCTGAAAATCAAAGTAATAAGATAGCGAAAATAATAACATTAAATGTATAAAAATATCGCAAAAAAATAACGATACTATAAAATAGAACAATAAAACAATAAAAAGAGAATCAAAAACAAGAATATTGCAACACAACAAAAAAGTAAGAAACACTAAACAAAAACATGAAAAAGAAATAAGCAAAACAAATATAGATAAAACTAAAAAAACAAACAAATTACTAATAAATATACAGAAAAACATAGTAATCATAACAAATATAAATATAGAAATAAAATATAAAGTACAAAATAAAAAAATATACAACAATATTCACACAAAAATAAAAAATCTAAAGGACACATCAAACAAGCGAAAACATACAAACGAAACAGAAAAATAACAACATAACACACAACACTATAACCAAAGGAACATAGACTAAATCAGCAAATACTACAATACCACAATAAAAATTAAAAAATATGGAAAATTATAAAAAAATACATAAATATAAAATAAACAAAAAAAGAAACAAAAAAACAAAAGAAAAAATACAATAATAGAAAACGAAATAAAAAAAAATTAAATCAAACAACACAACAAGAAGCAAAAATAATAAAAACATGAACATGGAATGAAGAAAAAACTAAACAAAACAAAAAAAATCCTAACAAAGAACAAATAAAAAAAACAATACCAAGCAAAAAACTCGAACAAGATATCAAATAATAATAAAACAAAAAACATCATATAGCCAGCTAAAATACGCATCATAAGAAAACCAATAAATAGATAAAAAATTATTTAAAAACCAAAAAATGCAAAAATAAAAATCTCTAAAAACAAAGAAAAGAAAAAAAAAAATCATAAAAAAAAACAAAGCAAAAATAGCAAATATCAACCACAAACAAATAAACAATAAAAAAAAAACAACAAAAAATGCAATCCAGAGTCATCTATATAACATACAAAAAAAAAAAACCATGAAAAAAAAAACAATACAAACATACAAGTGAAAAGATGAGTATAAATCCAAAAAAGAAATAAATGAACACAAACAAGCACATATATACGATCATAAGATGAACATAACAAATCACTCAAAAAAAAACAAATAATCCCAAATATGCAAATAAATAACAGAACGATAAGAAAACAACAAATAATCACAAAATATAAGAAAAACAACCAAAAGACAACCAACATCAGTACAAAAGTACAATAAAATATAGATATATAAACAGAAATTAAACACGAAGCAAACATAAAGACGTAACAGTAAACTGAACTTTGTAATAAATTGCATTAAAAAGAACCGAAATGAAAAATAACGTTATGAACAAAAAAACCATAATCAAAGCATTTAAATCAGTCGAAGTTAAAGGAAAAAAAAACCTAGCCCTTAATCGCCACCCCCACACCTACACCCCCCACTGCATCCACCAGCTCAGCATCGCATCCCTTCCCACCCACCCCCACCCCCAACCCAGCCCACCCCCCCACCCCCCCCCCCAACCCCCCACTCACCCTACCCCCCCCACCCCCCCCCACAACCACCCCCCCCCCCACTCCCCCCACCCCCCCCCCGACACCCCACACCCCCCCCGCACCCCCCCCCCCACACCCACCCCCCCCCCCCCCCCCCCCCCCAACCCCCCCCCCACCCCCCCCTCCCCACCCCACCCCCCAACCCCCCCCCCGACATCCCCCCCCCCCCCACCCCATCCCACCCCCCAACCACCCCAACCCCCCCACCCCACACCCCACCACCCCCACCCCACCCCCCCCCCCCCCCCACCACACCAACCCTCCCGCACCCCCCCCACCACCCAATAGGAACCCCCCCCCCCCACCGCCACCCCCCCCACCCAATCTAAATAGAACCCCTAACGCACTATCACACTCCAACTAAAAAGTTTAACCAATCTATAATCTAAGACTTAGCATAAAATCACTACACTTGAAAAAGAATTCGAAGGAGCAGCAATATAGTGAATTTCTTTATCAATTACCTTATAATACTTCATTTCTATTTGTTAAATCGAAAATTCTTTTACTCTAGAAATTAGTTCTATATCATACATAGGTCTATATATTCAAAAATTCATTCATTCCCCCCAGCTTCTAGGTCTTAGAAATAAGCTTTATTATTTAGCTTATATGAAAAATCTTAAAAACAGTTATAAATAAACAGCTGAAACTAGCAACATTTAATATCATTTTTCTTGTTATCTTGTTAAAAAACTTAGCTTATTACCTTGTTAATATACTTAAGTACAACATCTTAGGGAGTGTTTATAGCTTCTTTTTAAGTTTTCATAGTTTTCCATGTATTATAAGCTAGAAATAAGCCATTAACTAGAAGAGTTAGTTAAAGCCTTGTTTCTGTAACAGATTTTAAAACGATTATTTTCTAGCTTATTCAGTTGATAAAAGTAGCAAGTGCCTTTGTTAAAGTTGTAGAGAATAAGCTCCTTTATAACTTCGTAGTTTTAAGTTTTAGCTGAAATTCACTTTTTCAATAAGCCAAAAATAAGCTAGATCGCAGGGTTTAAATTGTATTATCTTGATAGTTAAAGGGTACACGTTTGCACTAGAGTGTAAATTTCCACAAGTTTTCCCGCCTACCCTTTGTTTTCGTTTATTACACTTTCTACCCTGTCTTTTGGTAAAAATAAAATAGAATTAATATTTTTGAATTAAGTTTAATAAAAATTAGGTTTAGTTTTTAATTGATAAAATTAGGACTTAATTAGTTTATAAAAATTAGGGCTTTTCGTTCCATTAAGTTTCTGCACCTTTCTAGTAGTTAAAAACCATTTTTCCTTATTTTTCCAATTAAGCTTGTATTTTATAGGAATTTAAAATAGATTTTAGTTAATTTCTTTTTCTTAAAAAATCATATAAAATAGAAAAATAGTTGAAAATTTTTGATTCTTTTTCCTAAAATTTTCTTTTTAAATTTGTGATTTTTAGGTAAAAAGTTTGTTAAAAGTAGTGCCTTAGATTTTAAATTTCAGTTTTAGCTCACATTTTTAGTTAACGTTTGTTAATTTTTCGTGCTAGTTAATTGATTTTAGTTTCTTAAATTCTCTCTATAGTTTAATTGTGCTATTAAATTCGTAGTTTAATCCAAAATCCAAAAATCTTTTAACCATTCTTGACTGTATCGATTCTCCAGCACAGCCTCGTTGGGGATAAACGACCCGGGAACATTCTATACTACTTCTCGGTTTTATTGATCTTGTTGATTTTTAGACTTATATATATTTTATATTTTATCATATATTATATATTTAGTATAAAATTCTACAATCAGAACCTTTCAATCATTGTTCTGTTCTCATTAGCATGTACCTCATGTTGCTTCAAATAGGCATAAAGCTGATCAAAATTAGACTCCTTCAAACCTCTATTAAGTTTGACTTCAGTTATGAATCTACTCCACTCAGGTAACATTTAGTTAACTCAAAACCTTCCAGAATCATCTTCACGTTTTCCCAAATGTCTTTGGCGTTAGTATAGTGGTTAATGAGTGAGTAGATGTCCTTTGGTATACCTTGAAGTAGGATATTGGTTGCACGAATGTCAGCTTTATACCTTTCCTTTTCTTCAGCTGAAAGGTCGTTAAGGACTCTAGCACGTACTGGACCTTGTTGAACTGCACCCTCAGTTCCTCCAGCAATAACATCTGAGACCGTTCCCATATGAAATGGTCCTTCATTAATGGACTTCATTATATTCTCTCCATTATCCTTTCCCAGACAGTACAGACGTATACTATATATTACATAAAAATTGTTGATTTAAGTTTAGTCTCCAAAAACAGCACGTAATTATCTTTCAGGTTAAAGAGCTGTTTTATGGGGGGGGGGGGGTTAGGGGGGGGGGGGGGGGAGGAGAAAAAAAATGCATCAATTACATACATGAGCTCTTAAGATTTCCAACTAATCCTTGTTTAGCATCCCACTCATACTTAACTCTATCATTTTTCGTTCTTCGTGAATTTCCGCGAACGGTTAGCCTAAAAGTTAAGGAACAAGCTAGAGCTCAACACGCTCGATCGGGTCAAAATTTACTCTTACCTCTACCCTAGCAGGATGAAGGAAAGTCAAAATTGTTGACAAAAACCATATTTATTTTTTTGAAGGATTTTTTAAAATTTTCATATTTTTGACAAATTTTTGGTGGGAAAAAGGGGATACGCGGAGAGAACAAAAGGGTAACAGGTAGGCAAGATCAACGAGATATACTACCCCATACTAAAATTAAACATTGTTCTCAATGTTTCCTAGCCTAAGACTTAAAAACCCCATACTAGAACTCAAAAAGGTCGAATGCATAACCCAAACATGAAGAAAGTATCACAAAAATCTTAAGTCGTTTATCAAGTGTGCTAAAAGATAAATGTTAGCCAATAATAATTTTTAGGATATCGGATTTTCCCAAACTAATGGCAAGCAAAGGCTAGGAAGCTCGAGTGAACCGGGACAAAACACCGAACAGTTGTTGTACGATTTTTGTTACGAGCTACGCTAACTCTTCCAACTGATCTGAGATGGTACATAAGTGCTTGTGAATCTGATACAAACCTCCATTCCTATCATTCTATCGACTATGACAATACATGCGGTATAATAAAATTAATTCTTGACCATGAAGAACCGTAAATTTCCTTGATGACATCCTTAAGATCGCTAAATGTTGGGAATAAATCTTCATCAAGAGTTAATACTGCCAAGGTATAACTAACAGTACTAATGGAGTTAGTACTGCCAGTACAAACTTAGTACTGCCAGTGTTAGTTAATATTGCTAGAAGAAAAGTTAATACTGATGATGGTTAATGCTGCTGACTTGGAGATAAGGATGCAAAGAGATAAATATGGAATGTATATTTTATATTTTAGGAAGATACGTGTATGATTATAATTGTAATTGATCCTAAAAGTTCGGTAGTTATCTTGTAAAGGACTCCTTGTGGTGTATAAAAGGAGATCCTAGGTTAAGGTTTTACATATACTTAAGAGAGAAATATACATCTTAGAGAAAGAACATATAGCTTCAAGGTTGTAAACCCTAGTACTAGGCAAGAGTACTCGTATTATCATTAATAATATTGAAGCATTTTGTGTTTTGTTCATTGTTCATTGTTTAGTACTGTTTCATTGATTAATACTTCTAGAGTATTGAAGTGTAGATTCCGCATACACTTTGATATACAAACAAAGTCTCAACCATTGTTATTTTGGATTCATCCAAGGTAACATACTCTTTACAAGGTAAAGAACCGATCAAGGCTTGGGATCAACAAGTGGTATCAGAGCCTGTGCTTTGAGAAACTTTGATCTAGAAGTAATGGAGTTCGAGAATTTACAGAACAATGCTTTGGCTAAGCTTCCCATGCTCAAACTCGGGGAGTATGAGATGTGGGAGATCAGGATTAAACAGTATTTTCAGATCCAGGATTATGCTCTATGGGAGGTCATAGAGAATGGGAATTCATGGGTACCTATTCCTGTAACAACACCACCAGAAACTGGTACATCAACAACAACAAAGATGACTTTGCCT